>OX579646.1:9379840-9619627 GCA_951230895.1 Carpatolechia fugitivella
TACGATACTTTCAATATAACTAGTTACTTAGGGACGTGAATCGATTTGAAATTACTTAGTTTTTTGTTGAATAGCTTACTTTTTTTATTTTTTTTTGTACATTTCATTAATCATAACCTCAATTTAAGTGACTGCTTATCAGCTGTGCTACAGCCGTGTTTTAATCTTGCTTTTTTACTGTTATTTATTTTGTTTAAAATGCCAACTACCAGAAGTGAGGCAGCCCGTCAACTTGAAGACAACTTAAAATTAGCTTTGTATGAATTAAAACAGTGTAAGGTAACCAATGAGCAGTTGCTTACTGAGAGAGATGAAAGTGAGAAGGAGGTGTTGCTTATTGTTAATAAGAACTTAAAATTGAAAAGTGAGATGACAGAGTTGCACAACAAGTTCCTTGACGTGACGGGAGATAGGGATCGGCTTCAGCACTTGGTGGATGGCTTTGACCGGAGTGGCAGTGCGTTCGAAGATGCTCTGAGGCGTATTGCTGTCCTGGAGAAGGAGCTTCGCGACGCACGTAACGAGATTTCTGCACTAAAAACTGCAAACGATAGCCTCAGGTCGGCGCAGACCCAGTCACTCTTTGAGGAGCTGTTCACTCCACCTGTATCTTCTGTCATCTCACCCACAGATCAAAATTCATCTGTAACAATTGATCTTACGTGTGATAGTCCTAACAGATCGCAATCTGTTACCACTATGAGCTGTAGTAAAAATAAATTAAAGAAATATGTTAAATTGAATAATTTTATAAAAAAAACTCAAAAACTAGCAAATAGAAATAAAATATTTTGTAAAAATGTAAATTGTAGCAAGGAACGTGTCGAATTAATTAACGAAATCGACGATTGTAGATTATGTTTGGAAAAAACTACAGAAAAGTACGAATGTGACACACGGCGCCTCCAGTCAGATATGCATATTTTAAACTCGTCATTACAAAGTATTACACGTAAATATGAGTCAGCACAACACGAAATTAAGGAGCATGTGTCGGCTATGAATAGTTTGTTGGAGATGTGTAAGTATAATTATGACACTTTCATATCTTTGACCGACAATCACATCTGTGATTGTAAACAAGCTCCAGCGAGCTGTTCCGTGCCGACCGTGTGTCCCGCCGAACAGCCGGCCGAACAGCTGATACTGACCCAGGCGCCGTCAGTCGACTTGAGTACTAATAGTGTTATCAATAACGCCTCCTCCTCTCGAACAAAGAATAGGTATATAATGTACAGCGATGAACTTGGAAAAAATATAGGTTTACAACTTAGTCGGCGCGTGGGCCAGGCAATATTAAATAACTGTATGCCTGGCGCCACATATTCACAAATATTAAACAAAGTGTTGTCATCGCAGTTTTTAGAACCCACGACCCTAATTATTTTAATTGGTAGAAGGGAAAATGTATCTCAAAAACTAATTACTAAATACTTTTCCAAACTAAATTCTTTACAAAATGTAGATAAAATAATCTTATTTGCGTTTCCCTTCAGCCAATCTTTGTCGCAACATGAGAATTATATAAGACATGATTATAATACATTTATACACACATTGACATGTCGACATACTGAAAAATTTCATTTCATAGACACCAATATTTGTATTGGAAAATATTTTTATTTGACTAAGGATAGGTATTACCTATCTAGATTTTATACAAAACAGATAGCAGAGTTGCTATCTTATTTTATTTTGAACTCAGTCAATTTTTTGACTAATGAAACGCCTGCTTTTATTGAGCAGAGTAATAATAATGACATATACCCCTTGGAATCTGTTCCAAGTTCTTTAAATTAACCCATAGGACAACAGAGAGTAACTCTGGCAGTAGCCCTAATATTTGTATAAATATACCTTCATCTTGCCCATTAAATCAAGTTACTAGTAATAAATGTAAAAGCAAGAATATTTTAAACGTGGTTCATCAAAATATACAGGGCATATTAAGCAAGGAATTAGAAGTTGAGTTGTTCATGAACTGTAATAATATTGATATTTTATGTATTACAGAGCACTTTTTAAAAAGTTATCAGTTCATGTTCAGCTTTAATAACCACCACGTAGCTAGTTCGTTCAACAGAAAAAAAGCAGAACGCGGTGGCTCCTTAATACTTGTTAATAATATTTTTAAATATAAGGAACGAGTTGACATAGTGAGCCTGTCTGTTGAGCGTACTATTGAAATAGCCTGTATTGAACTTGAACAACTTATTGTAATGAGCGTATACAGACCACCAGATTCATCTTTTGATTTATTCGAAAAGATAATGGATGAAGCGTTGACTAAAATCAGCGATAAAAACAAAATTTTTATAATTTGTGGTGATTTTAATGTTAATCTGTTAGAGGATAATAATACTTGTACTAGATTTAAATCTTTATTTTTATGTCACAACATGAACTATCTTTTTTTGGAGCCTACTAGAATTACTGCAACATCTGCTACTTGCATTGATAATATATTTTCTAACATTACGCCTACTTACAAATCGGTCATCAATAAATTAACCTCTGATCACTCTGGTCAGATAGGTATATTCAATATTACAATAAAAAAGGACCAAAAAGAGAATATTACATGTGTCCCCATTAGTGACACTCGGCTAGAACACTATAGGAATAATATTTTAGATAAATTATCGGAAATACCATACAGTGACGATCCAAATTTATTGTATAACTCAGTATTTAACTTTGTCAAAAATGAATATGATACGGTATTTAAATCAAAAACTATAAAAGTTAATAACAAAGCTTTGTTTAGTGATTGGGCGACAGCGGGAATTCATAGGAGCAGACGAAAATTATATGAACTCTATGAAGAGAAATCATATAACAAAAGTACGGCCTTTCTAGATTATGTTCGTAGTTATTCAAAAATGTTTAAACGCGTTTGTGCCGTAGCTAAATCCAATTTCATTAAAAACAAAATTGAATCTAGTAGCAATGTAATGAAAACGACATGGAAAATTATAAATAGCGAGACTGGAAAGGCCAAAGCTACACATAATAACTTCAAGCTTAAAATAGATAATCAATTGTTAAGTACAGACCTAGAAGTAGCAAAAGCCTTTGAAAATTTCTTTACGGACATTCCAGTTTCAACAACCAAGTCTTTAAATTCATCTCCCGCTGCTGCTGAATCTATACTTAAGCAGAACTTTGAGGAATGTAAAACAGATTTTAAATTTAGGCACGTAAATAATGAGGACATTGTAAAAGCGTTTAAATCCCTGGAAATGAAAAAGACGGCTGACGTCCATGGTCTATCTGTAAAAATTATAAGTTCCATTATAGATTGTATCGCACCTCACCTTTGTTGCATATTTAATCAATGTATAGATAATGGTGTGTTTCCTGACTTGATGAAACTAAGTAAAGTGATACCTTTATTCAAAGCCGGTAGTACATCAGACCCCACAAATTTTAGACCTATATCGATACTACCAACTCTTAGCAAAATATTTGAAAAACTCATACTTAATCAATTGCAGAGTCATTTTTATGTCAATAATTTAATTCATGTTGCTCAGTTTGGTTTCACAAGGGGTCGTTCAACAGCCGACGCTGGTGTTGAGCTAATTGACAATGTTTTTGGTGCCTGGGAAAACGCAATGGATGCAATAGGTGTATTCTGCGATCTATCCAAGGCTTTTGATTGCGTCCATCATGACATTCTTGTCAGGAAGCTACGCCATTATGGTGTAAAAGATCAGGCTCTTGGCCTTCTGGAGTCATATCTAACAGATAGGGTTCAGATGGTCGATGTTAATGGGAAAAGATCACCCGGATCTTCAATAAGTATGGGCGTCCCGCAGGGTTCAATTCTTGGACCTTTCTTGTTTTTAGTATATATTAATGATTTACCTTATCTTGTTAAAGCAAAACATGGGTTAGTATTGTTTGCCGATGATACTTCTTTGATATTTAAAGTTAAAAGACAACAATCAAACTATGACGACGTAAACAATGCTATCTCTAGTATAGTGAATTGGTTTACTGTTAATAATCTATTACTTAATGAAAAGAAAACTAAATGTATTAAATTCGTATTACCCAATGTGAAACCGGTAACTACAGATATATTTATAAAAGGACAGAAATTTGACCTTGTAGATTCGACTGTCTTTTTGGGCATTACTTTAGATGCCAAACTACAATGGGATTCTCATATAAATAAATTGTCGAACCGACTGAGTTCAGCAGCGTTCGCAGTTAAAAAAATTAGAGCCCTTACCGACGTAGACACCGCTAGACTAGTCTACTTCAGTTACTTTCATAGTCTAATGACCTATGGTATTTTATTGTGGGGTCACGCTGCGAATGCTAATAGTATATTTATTTTGCAGAAACGGGCTGTTCGTGCAATTTATAGATTAGGGCCTAGAGTGTCACTGAGGGAAAAATTTAAAGAAATCAATATTCTGACATTTGTGTCTCAATATATCTATGACAATCTTGTGTATATAAAACGAAATATAAGTAATTTTCAGAAGCACAGTGATATACACAATTTTAATACTAGAAATAAAGACAAGTTGGTTGCTTATGTCAGCCGACTACATAAAATTAGTAATTCTTTTAAAGGCAATTGTATACGCTATTACAATAAGGTCCCTACTGATATTAAAAACTTGCCTTTAGACAAGTTTAAAATAATTATAAAACAGAAATTGTATAAAAAAGGTTACTATAGGATATCTGATTACTTAGAAGACAGGTGTTCATGGGAATAGATTGTTTGAGTAGCAGGCTTTTTCGATATGTAATAAGCATTAATTTTGTAATTGACAATATTTTATTTAAAAAAGGAAACGCAAAAGATGCGACGACTGTGGAGTTTCTTCGGTGAGCTCTTCTCCACAGATTCCGCCATTGTGTTAGTGAACTCACCCAAAAAAAATGTAATGACGGATCTAAGTGATGTAATAACATCCTATGGAAATAAATTATTTTGACTTTGACTTTGACTTTGACTGGTGTCAGTGTTATAGAGCCACCAAAGGCCACTGACTTGGCTCATTTAACGACTAGATAGTAGCCGGGAGCAACGGCGGCGCTCGGAATCATCTTTCTTTTCGGACAATCAGGTAATTCAGCCTGCAATGTCCTAACCAAACTGGGGAAAGTCTCACAAAGATATTTTTGCTTGACAGTGTCCCCACCGAGAATCGAGCCCGGAACCACCGCAATTGGCCTCGAAATCTCGATCACTCGGCCACGGAGGCTGTTTTATATATAAAGCTGTATAAAAAAGGTGGACTAAGAATAGTTGCGTAAAACATTATCATTACATATTTTACATTATCTTAGTCTTTAGGATGGTAGAATAATACATAGAATCTTATTAAAGTGGGTATTAATCACTATAACCCGTGCAGATAAAGAATAGATCTGAAAATGGCGTCCGCTCGCATGCTAACTCGCTCACAATCTATCGCTGTCTATACTCATACAGTGAAGTACGCGCTGTATAAAAAATAATATCGACGGCTCCGTAGCCTAGTTGGTAGTATGCCTGCCTTCGAAGCACAGGGTCGCGGGTTCGAATCCCGCCCAGGGCAAACTTTCGTGTGATGAGCGTTTGTGTTTGCCTTGTGTCTGGTTGTTGTTTATCTATATAAGTATGTATTTATTTATTTATGTATGTATATCAGCTGTCTGGTACCCATAGTACAAGCTCTGCTTAGTTTGGGATCAGGTGACCGTGTGTGAGATGTCCCCACATATTTATTTATTTAATGACAAAAATCAGTGTTTGCAAACAATGATAATTGTCATTGATGTTGATGACATTCTTCCGGAAATCGTATGTACATAATAATGTAAAATAAATAATTTCAAACTTATCCCATGTTGTTTTTTTTATATTTACCCTTACTCCTTATTTAAGTCATTAATATTTTTTGTCATTATTATTAGTATCATTAATTAATAATAATAAACCCGCCCCGTCCCGTTTTAAATCATAATAATATAAAAGAATAATTCATAACCAAAAAAAGATCAGTAGGAAAAATAAAAATCGATTTTTGAGAACTTGTTTTGCCAACCATACCATAAGTACCCGCCGCCATTTTCAGATCTATTCTTTATCTGCACGGCTTATACAAGCTGGTGAAAGCTGCCATTTTTTCACACAGGACTAAGATAATATCAACCTTTAATGTGACACTTACGATCAAAAAGCAAGCTCCTAGCAGCACCGCCTTGATCCTGACATCGAGATCCATCGGGAAGGAGATCCCGAAGTAGTCTGAGTCTGTGAAAGCCTCGCGAGCAAGTCCCGACCACTGCTTCGTGATCTTTCCCACTTTCGTCTCACCATCTTTGGAGTAAACCTGACAACAGGAAAATTATTGTTTTAACTTCATTCGTATTTTTTAAATATTTGGTTTGCGTCCCTTTTCTAAGCCGAGAACAGAACGAATTATTTATGTTTGGGTAAGTTTGGGCCGCTGTGGTAACAGTAGGCCACACCCCAAAATAACGTTCTAATTTCTTTTATTCTATTTCAGAAGATACTTTGTGTCTATTATACGCGTGAAAGTGTTGATGACAACAAATCACACTTCACACTTAATATTATAAATGTGAAAATATATTTGGATGTTTAGATGTTTGGATGTTTGTTACGCTTTCACGCCTAAACTACTGGACGGATTTGGATGAAATTTGGAATAGAGATAGTTTGTACCTTGGAATAACACATAGGATACTTTTTACCGGAAAAAATCGTATTCCCACGGGAAAATCTAACATAACGCGGGCGTAGCCGAGGGCGGACCGCTAATGAGTAATAAGCAAAAATTATAAATGCAGGAAAAGCTTACATAAGTGCAGATTTATATTGTATTAAAATTGGAAGTTTTATTTAACAACGAAACACGAAAAAGTAAACATATTATATTCTCATAACCCCTTCCTCACTAGTGAAATTACTTTTTGGTCTTAATGTTTGGTTTATGGTGGCCAAAACAACTTTTATTTATAATCTGTTAGTGTCTTTTTGCGATTTATTATAGCCTATTGTTACCCTGTACTTTTCGTTATTTTTAAGGTACCTACAAAAATATGCTAAAAAGCAGCAATTATTTATACTGCTTCTGTAAATGGTAAGCAGATTTTTTGATAAGCTGATTTTGGTAAGCTGATAGTTTTTTAATTATTTGATAAAAACAGTTCCAGCCGGAGTAACGTTACCGCAGCCAGATCTTTTGTTTTCTAACGGGTATGTTGAAATAATTGTTATCTAAGTAATCTATTTGAAATAAATGTTAAAACTTAATTATTCTCGCGACTTAATATTAACACGTATTATTCTCACGTATTATCCTGTAAGTTTTAGAAGTTTTAGAATTGCGTATATTAAAACTTAATAAAACAAATAGTTCGAGTTATGCCATTTGGTTTTGGTTTGTTTTTTGTTTTATTTTGTATATTTATACAGATTATTACAGATAATACTCACTTTAAAGCCAACATCTCCACAGATAGACCAAGTCAAACATGGGCCTTTAATCCTCAGCACGATTTCACCGCCCGCATTCTTGATGACGTAGCAAGGTTTGCAGATAGACCACTCTTGTTCTATAGTGCCAATGACAGTGCCAGGCGGGGCAGAGACCTCCATGCTTTGCAGCCAGCAAGGGCAGCAGCAGGAGTCACAGGCCAGCGGCCGGTTTAAATGGATTACCTGTCACAAAGGATCAAATTTATTTCGGTAGGCTCAAGTTTTGTAACTAACTTCCATACAAATTGTCATCCCATCCTGAAGGATCCTGAGGGTTGAAACCCTTTTTACAATTTTGTATGAAATTGGTAATACAGGATCATCATCATCATCGTGTGGATTGTAAGGTCGACAACCGATCTCACAAACCCTGGTAATACAGGATGTTAGGCGCAGAGTTAGTCGGAAATCTACTTAAACAGGGAACAGCATCCGCGGCTCTCATTCTAGTCTAGAAGCTCTGGGTTCAAATCCCGGTAGGGACTCTGTTGAACTGCATTTGGCTGTTGCAGCCTGCATTCCGAGGATAGCAGCACGTGCAGCGACTGCACTACTGCGGGGTGACAGCTTTGTTTTACATAAACGTCATTGTCAAAATTAGGGCCATTTTTTTCGACATTTCTATCAATCTAATATGCAATCGTCACTGAATAACTGCCGACTGCACGTGCAGCCACCGCCGACTTTATGTGTAGTTGCCGCGATGCGACAGACGAACCAGTCGTGTAGCTGCGACCGATTGCCGGCAGTCGATGCACGTGCAGTCGGCAGTTGGCAGCTCGCTTCGGCCTTCCCATTTTTCTAGGCAAGCTTCCACCCGTTCAGGCGATAGGCGTCTAAGTCGTATCGCCACCACTAGTAGAGCGCTGAGTAAGAGAGTGTGTGTAGAGCTAGCTACGTGAGAAATAAGACATTTTGTAACTGAACTGTTTTTTTTTACTCAGTCCGTAATATCGTCGTCTAACGCGACATACCGAATGGATCATTCGTATAACAATGATGAGATATTAACTATTAGTATCATTTTAAACAATGAAATTCTATTTCAAATTATATTTCCATTCTATAGAATATTTTGCCTAGTTATTTATGCGTCTGCGCCTACGTCAAATTGACGTGGCTCGCATAGCAAATTTTATAAATTTCAAGTTTTTTTTATTATTTTGATATTTTACCGCTGTTTAGGGCGAGAGACGCATGTTTTGTAAAAAACATGTGTAAAAAAAATGTAGTATGATAGGTACGGTAGGAAGAAAGGTGTGTATTTTATGAATAGGTAACTATCAAATTACTTGTCATCTAATAAATTCTAATTATTTGTTCGTAGGTTCTCTTTCATAACCTAGTATATAGGCAGGTAAGTGTAAAGCTAAAAGCAACAAGGAGCATAAAAGTACTAATACATAGCTAAGGCTAAGGTCAAAGATAAGATGAGAATAATGCGTCGCGTGTATCACTTACATATTATAAGCTACTGGAAAAGGATAACCGAAGCCCATTACCTACCTCATTTTGAAAGTTGTCCAATATCTTCATGTCGAAGGGGCGCATGGGCCCACAACAATTCCGCGTACAGCAGTCGTTGTCTTCCACGGCGTAGTAAACTTTCTGCCCCAGATTATTCTTCACTGTATACTTGTTATTCGTTTCAAATCCTACAAACGCCTCAAGAAGCTCCACTTTTTGATGAACGAGCAGCTGATCAATCATGGACAAGTATTCCAAACCGGGAGGACAGTTGCTCAGGCCTTGAGGAATGCTCATCCAACCACCTGGAATCAAAGTTTTAAAAGACCAGCCTATGAACAAGTAACTAAGTAATAGGATAACATAACAAGCATCTGTTTTCAATATCTCTTCTTATCGTAAGGGTTAACTACTTAGTTAGCCATGATCGATCGGATGTTAAGTAGGTAGTGTAGGTACGAGTACAAAGCAATTAACCCTTTTCGCCTACGTAGTGACTTCATTTTGATTGTCACAGTCAAGGTATATAAGTAAGAGTAACTCTAAGGGTACCTACACTTATTAATTTTAGGACTAGCGACTCTGTGAGCTGTAGACCTCGCGATTCTGTCTTTTTGTGTTTTTTTTAATATTATTTTCCACCCCTTCACACCCCCGACGACCCCTGAAGTTTATACATCTTAATAAGGGTAACATAAAAGTTTAGTAACATTATTGAACATTATTCGACAATTACACTTTTTTAACGCTTTTAACCCGCTCCGCCATTTAAAAAAAACGAAGAATTTAACAAAAAATCTCATGTATTTATCGGTTGTATTGTATTGTATTGTATTCTTGATTGTATTGTATACTACTCAAAAAAATTCACGAGAATCGATTAAGAAACGCGACCTTGCAGAGGAGGACTGCGGGACAGATACGAAAGCAGTTTTGCCCAAGATGAAACGAAGACGCTTCGCGCTCGCAGGAACCGTGTTTGGCAAAATTGACACGATATCTAACAAATGTGTAGAAATAAATGACCGATAAATATTATTTACTTGTCTTCGATTATTTACTTGATAAAATTACCTACTATAAACCCTCATAGCATTAAGCTGGAAACGTTATCTATCAGTCGCTACTCATTATTCATCTCTATCTCATCATAATCGTTTTATTTACTAAGATACTTACAGATGGTTACAAAATGAGGGCAAACTTATAATCAATCAATCATATAAATTATGTTTATTACTATACTCAACTGTTACGAACGTTATAATGGCAAAACAACATTACAATAAGCATTTGAACAAAAAGTGAATATTAGTTAGTGTATGCATTTAGATCTATAAGCCCTCCACCACGTTAAGATCAACGGCAAGGAAGAACCTCTTCTCTTCGTCTGATAAAAACTGTTCGTAGCCACTGTAACGGGATTTGAACACACTTGTATACAATCGCTTTACAGTTCTCTTTACACTCGATACACTGAGTGTCTCCAAATAAACACGTTTATCTTTAAATTCCGTAATACTTGTAAATTTTTTCGCAACAAAATATTGAAATTTAATCCACTTCGCTTTTTTTATTTTAGTTTTATTTTGTTTTGAATCTTCTGATAATTGTTGAGAGTTTTTTGTTTTTTCGTTTAACATTTTATTTAATTATTTTAGGCATGTATAGGTGTTACACTGGTGCAGTCTGATTGCCATTAAGTACTTATCAAGGAGAGTGACTCTACTAAGCCGTAAACACTTCTTATCTGAAGAAAGGAGTCGTTGGCACATTGTTTAATCATTAAAATAAATAAAGCAGCGACATAACATTAAATAATTGCCATTTGTATATACAATTGGTTTTTCATTGCCAACAATATGACATCAGAGGCAATATGTTAAAATAAGTAAGGTAAGATTAAATAAGTCGGTAATAGTTATGACAATAATGTGTAATTTATGGTAGGTAAAGTAGTCCAGACGTTTTGAACCAGCCAATCGGGGCTGATGAGATGAAAGGTTACTTAAAAAATATGTAGGTATCTGAAATGGTCAAGACATGATCCCCGCTCGAGGACAAATAAGTTTTAATAAATAATCCTTTTTAAACACAAGGTGTTAAACTGCTAACACAGTTTGAGTCCGTGCTACTAACCGTTGAAGAGTTCCCATATGAGGAGACAATCCAAGCTGCAGTTTCAGTTCATGAGGATCATGTTAAGCTATCAAAATTGAACGTATATGCGAAGTTTTCATTTCCGCAGTAGTAGATTTTCCGGCGAAAGTTAAAAAAAATCGAAGCATTGGTAAAAAAATGGTTGCTTCTTTTTTCGGCAAATCAGGACATTACACCACACTGTAGTGTCACTGTCCTTTGATCTTCAAGAGATACTGTAGACTGCGGATTGGTACGTCAATATTTGCTTGCCCAGTCTTAAAAAAAGTTCTTCACCACGATAACCCATCCCCACATTCCGCTAAGGTATCAGAAGCCTATTTGCAGGCTTCAAATGTGGAACTGATGACGCATCCGCCTTACAGCCCGGACCTCGCACCCTGTGACTTCTTTTTGTTTCCAAAAATCAAAGATAAACTTAGAGGCACACGTTTTACGAGCCCTGAATCGATGGTGAATGTTTATCAGAATCCAGAAACTTTCAGTATGCCCTAAGTATTTGTCGGATAATCGCTGGCGCCCCAGACGATTTATTAATGGTTGTATGTAACCAACTATCGGTCGGTCAGGTTGGTAGGGTCAGTGGGGTCGATGAGCTTGATTGGATCAATTGGGGTTTGTGCTTGGACGAGGTTTATGCGCACGATGTAGTTGGTAGAGACCTACGTTTTGATGTCTCCAGCGCGGGGTGTAGAATCGGTGGTTTCACTCTAGGTAAATAAAGTGTCCTTTCAAACATGAGTCATCATGGTCACCCTAGTGACACTTTTTAAGCGAGAAAAGTGTTTTGTCTACAGTTTCGTGGAAAAGAAAAAAAAAATACTTTTTGATACACTCTACATTTTTCACATAATAAAACCTGTCAGTTACAAAAAGAATTACATTTCCACGAGGTTTCGTAATGCGCAGCCCTCCGCATTTCAATGGCGCGGCCATGACTTTGAAGTTCAGTATTTACTAAAATATTAAGCCTTCGATGTTTTTTGTACTATCTAGATTTTTACAAAATAAAACCTGTCAGTTACAAAAATGATTAGACTCCTACAAGAGTAATGCGTGGCCGCGCGGTTCTCCGCGTTTCAACGGCGCGGCCACGTTTATGGGTATAACATCCGAACAGTTACTTTTACAAATTTTTGGTCTTGAGCGTTAGAGTTTTACATATTTCTACGAGAAATTAATGGAGTCGTTTTTCCTATTCTTCGTCGTGGCAGAGCAATCGAAACGGACACTACTAGCGAAGCGACGACGCGTGCCAGCTTCGCACTGATAGAAAAATACAATCAAAACTTCCACAGTCCACATTAACACTAACACTAACTTTTAAACTTACGATATATTTAAAAATTTATACGGTGGTAACACGTTACAAATCAAAACTTACGAAGTTTTCAATCAATATTCTTCAAACCACATGACTCTCTACTTATTTATTTTCATGTTCGTCTATTTTAATAGATTTTTATACAAAATCCTAATTCCTATTTATTCTAAGGATAAGGATTTAAATTTAATAAATTCAAAATTGATGAACTATTAAGAGCAATGATTTAACAAAAATTAACTAGGTATGTTTTCAGTCTAAATCTAAATTTTTCATGTCTTTTAATCGACTCCAAAAAAAGGAGGTCCTCAATTTGGCTGTATTTTGTTTTTTTATGTTTATTATTAGATATCTTCGCCAATCTGGTAAATTATTTGTTAAGTATTAATTTAAATTATAAAGTTCCTAATTTAAAAAAATATGGACTTTTACCTTCCCCAATCTCTTTTTTCCAAAATCTCTACTTGCTTACATCATAAATGCAACCTACTGTCTAGCTTCAGTAGTTTTGGTTCTGCAGCCATTCAGACAGTAAAAAAAATGTAATGATGAAACTAAGAGATGTAACATCCAAAAGTTATAATAAACTATTCATTTCATTTTGTTCATTTAATTTCAGTATGGACTTTTCGCTTTATAAGTTTGTTGTGTTTTTTTATTTGAGCATTTTGATTTGCATAAAGTGTGCATAGAAATATTTTTATGTTGAAATAATGCAATAAATTAAAACTAAAAAAAATATAAATTTTCCATTTTTTAATTTTTCTATTGAGATCCTGTGGAATATGATATAGACTCAAGGGCTTAATGAACCCACCCCATCATTTTATGTATTAAGCTGTCACTTACACCCAGTATATTAGAATGCTTAAATAATAATCTCAAATTAAAAACATGAATACCATGCCGAAAATTTTATAGCCTATGTCACTCGAACTGATGTAAGGATTTTAATGATACCACACACATCAAAATCTGTAACAAAGAAACTCACATACGTACATGACCCCTAAACACATTACACTACTTTTTTTGAGCAGTCATGTACACAATAGTTAGTAACATTTAAGTAGTAAGTATTAACTATAATAACATACCTGGGGGAATAGCAGGGCCGTATCCTGGCTGCTGAACAATTGGACCAGGTTGGTATCCTGGCTGGAATCCTGGCTGGAACCCTGGCTGGTATCCTGGTTGGTAGCCAGGCTGTGACTGTGGATGTGGGTATCCTGACTGAGGCTGAGGGTATCCAGGTGTAAATCCGGGTTGGAACCCTGGCTGAAGCCCAGGTTGCATGGAGATGGGGCTTGGTTGCGGCATATTAGGTGGAGGACCTGGATAAGCACCCTGTGGCTGCATCGGGTAGCCCTCAGAGTGCTTTTCGTCTTCTGGAGGTGGAGCATACCCTTGACTTGCAGGAAAATTCGGTGAATATGCTGTCGGCTTATGAGACATTTTATAGACCTATAAAACAATATATCAAATAATTTATATCAAATAAGCAACGAAACAAGCAACTTAGTAACCATATCTTATTATTGTGATTAGCTACACTCACTCACTCACTCGCTTCACTTATTTATAGACCTTTTTCCAGGGAACTATAAGTAGTCATCCATCCATGGACTAAATTTAACAAAATGGTATCGCGTGATTGACCTTGAATTGCAATTGGGAGCGTTTAAATAGAAAAATTATTGTTCCACTCAGCAGTCTTGTCAAAATTATGCCGCATTGGAAAAACCTAATTTCGGTTTTACGGCTCCTGCTTTTTGTAGTACGTACAATACCTATACATAAGATAATGATACATACGTCCTACATAAGATAATGCTCCGAACACCAGAGTAATATGAGAGAAAAGGCCCGCAATTGCCGCGAAAAAGCTTTTTTCGAAAGATAAATCTCAGCATTGCAATTACGATATGCTCACCTGAGTAATTTAATAACACACAAGTATAGCTCCTTTTAGAACCCTGACTAAAATCCAACAATATTATTTAGTGAGTTATTTACACATCTTAAAATTCTACACCAAAGAACACCGCTCAGTGGAATATAAAATAATACTATACTACCAATGTTGCCACCTTGCAGAAAACTTTTTCATTAGAGAAGGAGACGTTTCACGAAGCTATAGAACCGGGGCCGTGACTTCATACACACACTTGCTATTTAGATACCCTATTATTCAATAATAATGTTTTATTTAATTATTATTTTAGCTTATCTCGGCCTGAGATTTTTGTGCAAAAACATCCTAAAATCCTAAAATGACAGATGGCCAGCCATTTTCCCTGCGTTCCGAGACGCGCTGAAATCGATTTTAGCGCACTCAAAGCGCGTATCGAATTACTGTCAGCAGGCGAAACCCATACAATCGATCGCTGACAGCGCTGACAGTTTGATTCGAAAGTGATTTAGGCGCGTATCAGAACGCGGCCTTTGACAGATACTGTACGTCAAAGTAGGTACGTTCAGAAATCGTAGCTAACACTCGCACATTATTTTCTCTTATTTTCATTATTTTTTCTTTTAATTTTTTTTAATACTTTTTTACATCCTTTTATGGCACTTGGTGACTCGCCAGATTTCTTCATCCACGAATCGTCAACGCCATCTACCGAAGTTTTATGAACTATTTTCTTTTAATTTGCTGTCGAAAAATCCTCCATAAACACACTATGACCAAATGAAACAGTCATCTAGTGGAAAAGTGAGAACTAAAACTAAAAAAGAAATGAAAAACGCCCATTGAGAGTATGTTTTTGAACGCACTTATACTACCAACACAAAGAAAATTCTGTACTTCCGGTGAAATGTTACAATTTTAAAATAAGGTTTAGTTAGTATGGAAATTACGTCACTCGTCGAGTGGAGCCAGATGTCTGTCCTGTCATACTACACTACACCAGACGCGTTATTATGGTTTTGCTTAGTGAGATATGTGCCTAGTTCCTTCTATACTTGGGTTACTATAGGATGAGCTCTGACAGATTAAAGTTTTAAAAACTTTTTAATTTTATATCGTTTATTTATTTATTTTTTAAGTAAAATTACATACTGTTTAATGATCAAATAAGAGGTGAAGTTACTTTGTTTTAAAATTTTAGCTATTATGGTTTTTAAACTGAGTATTATAAAAAAAAGTTGTTAACGTTGTATGAAAAATTTTGCAGTTGTCAGAACTCATCCTATAATAACCCGACTATAGCATTTCTTATTTTGGTATTCAGATCAAACGTGACGCAATAGTTAAAGAATGATTGGCGTGTGATCATGGTATACACGAAAGGACGCTTAAGATCATGGATGCTGAAAATAACAAAATCTAGCTAACAAAAGTCCAGTTTCACTACCCTATTGCTCAATGACGCAAAAATAAATAAGATTTTCACTTCTCATGCTCTGAAAGTGCTTATTTGTGCAGAATATAGGCTGCACAAAATCGAATTTTGTGCACAAGTGCAAACGTATCTACTCATAAATGTATAATGTATGTAAAGGCAAAGAAAATGAGCCATACAGCCAAACACAATAAGAAGTTCATATTACATAGAATTGGTTATTTTGTAATATTTACTTTAATTTATTTGCCTTATGTGTTTTTAAGACATAAAAGATATTAAAATTTAAATTCAAGTACGTTAGGTTATTTAATTAATTTAAGGTAATTATTTTTACAAAATTAATTTACTAGTAGGCTGTATAATAGCTCTGCAGCCCAAGCCTAATATCAATGTCGTAAGATTAAAAAAAAATAAAGCGGAGGGAATCAGCTTTTGTTTTTTCGTGCGTATTAATTTCTTCAATTTGCTAAAATTGTTAAAAATGACCAGTTAAGAAGAGGATTTAACACTCTCCTAATACGCTTATGGAAATTAATACACAGAGAGTTGGGCAACAGATATTACCGCCAAAGTCTCGGGAAAAATATCTCAAAGTTTACGATAATTTTGTAAATTGGTTATTAAAGAAATGTTATGTTATACTATTGTTTTATTTCCTCGCAATCGAAGTGAAAAGCAGAGTTTATAACTCGTCCAAAAACCATTTTATCCTCGACATTCCTATCAGCCCTCACCTTCGGATCGGGCTGCTAAAAGTCTCGGATAAAAATGATTCGTTTTGTGCACTTGTTGTAAAATTTACTATTAACACTCAAACAAAATACAAAACAGAACAGATCTCATAAAATCATTGTTTGAACATGGCACATATGAAACCGTATGTACCAAATTTCATTTGTCAATATTTCGACAATTATACCATTTGGACCCAAACGAAGCAGTCTAGCAGCGTCACGTTTGATATGTGACAATATATAACACTTAAAATCCGTTCTCGTAGCAAGCAACATATTATCAAGAGAAAAATCAAAAACAAAATTTCGATCCGTCATACTGTGTGGCCCATGATTAAAACTGTCACGTTACGTGAATTTCACGTTACGTATGTTGTAAAGCTTTAAATATAAAAAAAAAAATCCGTCACTGAGGATCTAGATTTATCTGGAATCATGGAAAATCTTACGATACAATTCATAGAGTAAGGGTGTGTTTGAAGTGTTTGACCGCGAAGAACAGACTTCATTATATAGATTCTAGAAAACACATTGAAACAGCGTTACTATCACCGCCACCACTAGGTGGGTATTTGTCATTGACATCACGCGGTATGGTAATAGCCTATCCTTATCAGCATATCGAATACGTAAACCCTTATCACGCAGGCGCTATATTCGTATCTCTTATACTTTAGCAGGGCTGCTAGAGTTTCACATCAGGTGTACCAGATCTTCGATTTTTATACCTAAACAGAAAGTGTTCATTCGCCAAACAACCTTCCCAAGGTGCTATATTTGTATCTCTTACAGTTCAGCTGGGCTGCTACGGTTCCACATCAAGTGTACCAGAACTTATATTTTTGTATGTCATTAGAAAATGCTCATTACGTTGAACAACTTTTCCTAAGGCGCTATTTTCATATCTCTCATAGTTTAGCTGGACTGCTATGATTCCACATCAGGTATTCCGATCTTCAAAATAAATTATAGCCTATATGTTACCGAGGACCAATTGCTATGAAAACATTTTTTTTATCAAAATCCGTACAGTAGTTTTTGCGTGAATCGCGAACAAGACGCAGACAGACAGACAAAAATTTCAAAATGCATATTTTTGGCATCTGTTACGTTTAAGAAGACCCCCAGAGGTATTTTTATTTTTTTGTTTTCAATGTAAGTACAGAATTGGCCTCTTTACAGTTTTATTATAATGTATGTATATATGTTGAGAATATCCATGAAGTTAAGTAATTTTTTGTACATTCATTCACGATCGAAGAATAATGTTGGTCACCATTGGTAGACTAGCTCAGTCAGGTCAGTACTTCATTTGTGTTTTGGGGTTCTGTTTGCGCGGCAATAATAAAATACATTACCAAACGTAATTTTTAGTCTATAAATACCATTAAAAAAGACATCTAGTAAACAGGAGATCTCGAGTTCGAATCTCGTCGGGGCCTACAAAATGTTCAAGTTGTACTTTTTTTTTTCAATTGGTATCTTCTGCGTTTATTTAAAATGCACTTATTTATTAATTTATTTTAACTGATCTTGTTTAAGTAGTAATGATTTCCTTTATTTCCTTATTTATTTATTTACCCTCAACCTGCTCTTAACCACCAAAGATTAACTGGTAGAAAATACTATATAGCATTAAGTTCGCCTTTGTACATCCTTTGTTGATGCAATAAAGTATATATCAATCAATCAATCACCTATTTTGAAATACGTGTGACACATAAATTATTTATCTAGGTATCGTATCGTCATTTATTTATTATTATTCATTATTTTCTTATTCATTATTTATTTATTATGCTAGCTATTATTGGTCCTGTATTAATTTGTATTATTTAAATCGTATCGATAGGTATTAGAGGATAGCAAAGAAAACAAAGAAACTCTGATAAATTCACTCATACTATATTATTCACATTTTTGTTTATCATATTTTACATAATATTATACACATCATACATGATGAGTGGTGTATACTTATATATCATTTGTACAGACAACAATATTGTTGAGGTACTTACCTTTTTTGCAAAAACACTTTTTGTTTAAAAAGGTAGGTCTAGTAGGTAAAGCTGATAGATAGTTAAAGTTTACCAAGATTTTTTTTATCAGAACAAAGTTATAATAAATTATTTACTTTTCAAAATCGTTGAAACTAGAGTATTTTCAGCCCGAGTGACACTGGCTATTTTTTTGGCAGTAAAGGTCTTCGTGCTTGCAAATAATAAAAGAATGTTTAAAATAATAACGTTTTAATAATAAAATACCAAATAATACAGTATTTGTGACCATCCTACAGAAGTAAGACAATTAGGCGTGGCTTCCTATTGCACATGCGCTCGTTAAAACGCTCTGAAGTCTGATAACGCGAGGTGTTCTGCGCACTGTGACTAAGTGTGAGAGAGAACCTTGGTGCATTGTTATACAAAATGAACTCAACATAATGGTGAAAACGGGACGACACCATTCATCAACGGCCCGTTACAGTCCACTGCTGGACTAATGAGCCTCCTCCACTTAAGTGGAGGGTTTTGCCATAATCTCCACGCTTGGCAGGCGGTTGGAGATCGTAGATTAAAAGGTTACTGTATCAGAGAGCGCTGCTGCCCGTTCCCTGTTCAATATTATGTAGTCCCTAAGTCGCCTCTTACGACACCCTCGGGAAGAATAGGGGTTGGTGACAATTGTATTCTACTCTGCCGTCACAACACCATTACCGCTTTTTAATTTCTACTTTTTTTGCACATAAATATTAAAGAGGTTCGGACAAAATAACGCTAAACCGCATAACGCGCGCGGTGTGAGGAAGGCCTACTGGTGGCTCTGACGTTTTGAGGAGAACGTGTTTATTTTACTTGCAACACTAACTTCCGGTGGGTAATATTTGCCATTCACCAATCATGCCATTGGAATAGAGTGCATTGACCAACCTGCTGCTGCTGTCGATTCCAGCAGGGAGCGAGTCAGTCGGTCCATCAGTTAATTATTATATGGTTGCTTCCGCGTTTGTCTTTGAAGTTGCTACCACCGCGATGCAATTGAAGCTTTCCCGTCGTATAACTAAAATGGCGTCGCTGTTTATCAATTTAGTAACTTTGTCGTGAAGTGAACGTTCGTTCAACAGTGATCGCATCCGTGTGACTCATAAACCAACACAGCAATGACATTTTTATAGCATAGTGAGATACGTTTCTAAAACGTTGTGTAAAAGACTGGCAAGTGAGATTTAGAGCACAATAATGCGCGAATTCAAAGTGGTCGTGCTGGGATCGGGTGGGGTCGGAAAGAGTGCTCTGACTGTACAGTTTGTGTCCGGATGTTTTATGGAAAAATATGACCCCACAATAGAGGATTTCTATAGGAAAGAAATAGAAGTAGACAATTCACCATGTGTTTTAGAAATATTGGATACCGCAGGCACAGAGCAGTTTGCATCGATGCGGGACCTGTACATAAAAAACGGCCAAGGGTTCGTTGTAGTATACTCGTTAACGAATCACCAAACGTTTCAAGACATCAAGCCTATGAAGGAATTAATAACGCGCGTGAAGGGCTCGGAGCGCGTGCCCATTCTGTTGGTGGGCAACAAAGCAGACCTGGAGCACCAGCGCGAGGTGGCGGCGTCGGAGGGCGCGGCGCTCGCGCAGATGTGGGGCTGCCCCTTCGTCGAGGCCTCCGCCAAGAGCCGTACCAACGTCAACGAAATGTTCGCCGAGATTGTGCGCGAAATGAACGTTAGTCCTGAAAAGGAAAAGAAACCTTATTGTTGTACAGTGCTTTAATATTTAGAGTGTAATGTGGCATTTATTTCTCGTAAGACTGCAAGGGTGAGGCGGGAGAGCGGCCAAGCGGGCCCCGACCCGCGGGCCCACGTCGGCCGCGGCGCGCGTCATATCACGTTGTTAATATCTTTGATACATACCATTGTCCAATCGAGGTGCTTTATCTTATATTTTCATACTTTAGTACTGGTAGATACTCCCGCAGTAACCATTATCATACAAAGAACAAAGTATTCCTCATTGGAGTACAGATTACATACAGTTCAACATGAACATCACGATAAGCTTAGTTTCAATCATCAGAGCAAGGATGCACTTGTATGAGATGCATTAATTTAAATAAACATGTAATATAAACTAATATTAGTCAACTTTGTATATAATTTCATGAGATTAATGTTGAAGTACGAGGACAGACGGTCTAGCGAGTTAAAAAGCCATCCAAATATGCAATAAACTTATGATTGTGTAGAGTGGAGTGGGATGAGTTAGCGTTTACACCTAAGTCATGTCGCAGATTGTGTTTTATTGTGTAAATTATGTTAATATGAAAAATCAATAATCAAGGAAATACAGTAAGATTTGTCAGTTGCGTGATTGTGTTTTAAAAGTCTACCAGGATTTGTGATAATACATATAACAAAGTATCTATAATAAAAGTTTTAAGTGGGAGATTAAATGAGACGTTTTATTCATCAAAAGGTAAATAACTACATATTTTACTTTTACATTTTATTTTTTACTGTTCAAAGTATTAAGTTTTCACCAAACTCACTTTATCTAACTAAGGCTCATATTATTAACATCTTTCTATCTTCAGTACATAAACAAATAATAAGTGTTTCTGTGTGTGTAAAAAATATGTCTTATTTTATTTTTTAATATAAGCCTTGGAACTAATAACCATGACGGACCCACCGTACCCCTGGCCATACTCCTGGGGGTATGGTGGGTATTTTAAAGTTAAACGATATCACTGGATAAAGTGTAATAGTGCTGGGCTGACATAGGTATTAGGTAGGCGGACATGAATATAATTTACCCAATACCTATCGGACAGTAATCAAATTAACAGACCAAATGGTATGAAAAAATCAAACAGTTTTTGGTGGATAACTTGATGCCATTTATTTATGTATTTGCCTGCTTATAAATATCGTCATTACTGAAATCACAAGAGAAAGCATTACTAAACAGACCATACCCATTAGATAAAAACGATCAACACAACATAGAGTGTTTGATAATTTTAAGCACATAACTGCTTTCCCATTTGTAGGTGTTTATTCTCTCTCTATGTAGTGCTGCTCAAGATATTACTTTACCTTCATGTACCCCCAGGATGACCAAAAAACAAGTCGCTTTATTATCATCCAATTTTATTAACATTCATTTTGGTGATGGTTTTTGAATATTATTCGTTAGAATAGGTACATTATTAAAAACAATATACTTTCTCAAGGGACTGTAACAGATCAAATAAGCCATATTTCATCATCATCATCATCATTTATCGTGTTCGTATTTGCCTGCTGATACATATTGTCAGTGCTGAAATAACAACAGAAAGCAAAACTAAACAGCTTATACCTAATAGATTGCATTTATCAACATTACATAGAGTGTTTGAAATACGTAAACACATGACTGCTTTCATGTGCTTCTTGGTGCTCCTCTCCACCAGTTTATCCAAATCACATTTATTAAAGTGATCCACCTAACTAATTATCATCTACATATTATATAAACGAAGTCATTGGACCTCAAAAGCCTATAAAGGCTAGATGAACTATGGCAAAACAATATTTTTTAACTTTAGAACTATCTAGATTCCATTTTAGTGATAGTTGAATTTACATAATTTTTAATATATTGCCTCTGTTATTCACACTACGATATATACTTTTAGACTGCAATCAATCTAATGTAACAGGTCAAAATTAAATTAGCATCTTGTTAGTACGCGTCGCCATAACTGCAATTATAATAAAAAGCAATAGTAAACCGCCTAGTAAACCGCCTAGTAAACAGCCTATGTATAATGGGTAGTCTCTATTCATTTCTTCGTACACGGTATTTGTAAGTCTTACGCACTTGATTGCTTTCCTGACGGTATTTGAAAGTCTTACGCACATGATTGCTTTCCTGTTATCTTTGGGAGGCCTTAATCTCTCCTAAACATGCAAATTTTCACAAAACTCTTATTACTAATTTATCTAAGGTTCATATTATTAAACTTTTTTTTTTACTTTTACGTAATTATATATTGTAATACAAACATGATCGAACAGTAAGTGTTTCTTTTTTATCGTCCTATTTTCTAGATTCCATTTTGGTGACAGTTAAATTTGTATAATTTTTAATATGAGCCTCTTTATAATGTTATTCATACTATGATCTATATTTTACACTGCAATCAATCTAATGTAACCATCTTACAACGCATCATCGCCATGACTACAATTACAATAAAAATCAATAGTAAACAGCCTATACCTAATAGACTGCTTTTATCCATATCGCACACGGTATTTGAAAGTCTTACGCACATGATTGCTTCCCTGTTTCGCTGTTAATCTCTCCCAAACATGCAAATTTCTACAAATCTCTCGTTACTTTTTACTTACGTACGTACTTGTAATTGTTCTTGTCCAACTTTGTAACTTCCATTTTGGTGATAGTTCATATTTTTATAACAAGTCATTGAACTAATATTACTATTATTTAGACTGATGAATTTTGTAATTGGCCACATTAACCAGTATTTATAATGCCCGTATTTGCTGCCTCATTAATATTGATACTACCGAAATTACAATAAAAAGCAATACTAAACAGCCTACTCCCGTTAGATAGGATTTTTGAGCAGTACATAGACTGTTTGTTATTTTGTGACACATTCCTGTTTTTTTTTAGGAGATGCTTCTCTGTTATCTACAATCAAAAATTTGTGTTATGTCTTAGTACTACAGCAAATTTTCAAAAATGCATGTACAGATGAATTGTAGATTTTTGTTTGCTGGTTTAGTAAATAGGTAATTTTTATTAGGTACAGGGGTAGTAATCGTAACTGGGCTTGTTTGAGCAATAGCTTAGTACTGGACGGACGCGTGCTGTTAAATGGTAGCAGCTGTTCGAGCGTGACGTAGTGCGCAACCATCCTCAGTTTCTAAAACACTCATCTAAGTACTTTATTGCGATTATCTTTTCATGCAGAACTAGATTTCTCTGTCCCTCACTAAGTGCAGTTTTTGCTTTCTGCAAAAATATTCTATTCTTCATATTCGATTGGAGGCAGATACCATACCAATATTCATTTTCATCGTAGTGAAGTGGCGCTTTGTGATATTGCAGTCTTTGATCTAGCGAGGCGTAGGTTCGATTGCTTAGTGGCCGTGCGGTTAGTGGCAAGTGCGCCACTACTGTTTAGATGCCGTTACTGCCCCAGATAGGACTAATTCGCCCGGACATTGACGGTGGGCCGGTGTTGTAATACCATGTTTACTTGTGTTGTTTGAGCTGGTGTTATCGAGTGATATTGACTACATTGTCGGCCAGTCTTGTAAGTTAGAATATGGTTTTTTATCTGGAGTCAGGTGATTTTACTCTTACTGTTTCTCTTGGATCGTCCTTCAAAATCGGATTGATTAGAGTGTTACTGAATACTATAAGCAGTCTTCTTGAGGTTGAAATTACGTAAAATATTTAACAGAAATCTTGTAATCCATTACACTGAGGTATCCATTATACAGGTGTTTAAGTTTCATGTGAACTTAGTTAATTTTTTACTAAAGGTTTGTTTCTTTTATGGACATGACATGACCACCATAGACGAAAATTACAGACTGTCACTGTTGTATTTGACAGATTTCTTTTTAATTGCCAGAAACAATTTATGTGATTTTTCAATAACGACAATGTAGCAGTAAAAAAGAGCCAGTCTACGCTTATGTCGCTTATGTTGGTGTTTTGGATACGTTGTTGGGTAGTTATTTTGTTTTGTATACATACAATATGTTCGATGTTAACTCGTCCTTTATTGATTTAGGTAGAAGGGATCGGGTAAGTTATGTCCCAATGACCACTGCGACCCGAGATGGATCTATTGTACTCGACCTTTATTAGTAGGTACTACAAACTGTCCGCCCGTTGTTACGCTCGCGTCGTATAAGATTTTCCCGTGGAAATAAGATTTTTTTACCATAAAAATATCCTACGCGTTAATCCAGGGTACAAAACTTTCCATTCCAAATTTAATCCAAATTAGTTTAGTAGTTTAGGCGTAAAAGGACAACAAACATCCAAATATCCAAACATACTTTCAAGTGTGATCGTAGGCGGCCGAATGGCATTTAATAAATAATTAATGATTAATTTAGGTACTCGTCAGTGCGTTCCTCGTTTATATTTTAATTTCATTTATTTTCCTACACAGGCTGCTAAGTTATAAAGTTATAATATAAGACATTTAGCTAGGGTCATATATGTAGTGATCTGCCAGTAAAATAACTTGTAGCGATATGATCATGATCTGATACTTATTAGCATCCTTAAAAAGGTCTTATGGAGAAATTTTTAACGAGATACTATGTATAACAGAGAAGTTTAAATGTGGTATTTGTACATTTTATGGCTATGATCTGATTTGTCGCTGTTGTTCGCTTTATATTGCCGCCAAAATTATATATCATTAATAAATTATACATAAAAGGAATCGTTCGTCTTTTGTCGTCGCGTGGAGAGAGATTTGGTACAGCATTGCGCCGCCAGTAAGCAGAATGCAAAATCCTCGGGCCCTTGTATTGATTACACAAGGGGAAATAGAGTTTCCCGGTCTCCCCTTCCCACCTATAACTAGGTACATAGTCGAAACACCTGAATTTTTAATGTTATGGGAATGACTATACGTATGACGCTGTCGCGACGTCCGTGGTTTTTTTTAAAACTGCTAATTTAGGAAATACTCTGATTTATTGTACGATGATGCATGACATTTTCAGGGTATTCGTTCAATTAAATAGATATTGTGTGGGGCATACTGAAAATCTCTGGATTTGGCCACTTACAGTAAAAAAACATGTTTCTTTTTAATTTGTGAGACTGTCATTTGTTTTTTTATTGTGACGTCCTTTCGAAAATTGTGTGTCGCTATCAAAATGATTTTAACTCGTGAACGTTTTCGTTCAATGTTTTTTTATTATATTCGTTGTTGCTTAAGTCAACAAGAGAGTTGCCAGAGACTTCAATTGACATTTGGTGATAAAGCACCATGTCGCAGCTCTGTGTCTGTGTATTCGTGGCTTGGAGAATTTAGACGTGGATGGACGTGATCATCTCCATGACGAGGTACGTGAAGGTCGGCCGGCGACTGCGGTTACAGACTCTAATATTGACACCGTACGACAACTTATTGAAACTGACGTAAAAAATACTGCCACCAAATTCGTGCTTTGTTAGGCATTGGAAAGAGCCAAGTGCAAAACATTTTACAAGTGCATCTGAAGGTTCGGAAGCTTTGCACTCGATGGATACCGCATGACTTAACCGGAGGACCAGAAACGACTGCGTGTCTAGTGGTGCCGTAAAATCATTGGTTGTCTATAATATCGTGACAGGTGACGAATCCTGGGTGTACTGCTTTGAACCCGAAAGAAAAAGCCAGTCGGCCGGGTGGGTCTTTCCTTTAGAAGATTTGCCGACTTATAAGAAAAGTCGAAAAATTTGTAAAAAAATGGTTGCTTCTTTTTTCGGCAAATCAGGACATTACAGTACAGTATCGCTTGAAGATCAAAGGGCAGTGACTGCAGATTGGTACTTCAACACTTGCTTGCCCAAAGTCTTAGAAAAAGTTCGCGAAAAGCGTCCTCGAAGCAATGTCCTCCTTCATCATGTTAACACATCCTCACATTCCGTTAAGGTAACAGAAGCCTATTTGATGGCTTCAAATTTGGAACATTTGACACATCCGCTTTACAGCCCGGACCTCGCACCCTGCGACTTCTTTTTTTCTCCAAAAATTTAAGACAAACTTAGAGACACACGTTTTACGAATCGGCGGTAAATGCGTTCCATGAAGCCATTGAAGAGGTACCTAAGGAAGTCTGGTCCAACTGATTTGTACAGTAATAATAATAATTCTTCGCACCGATAGATTAATACTTTAACACATTTTTAACCAACTCCAAAATGGAAGAGGCTCTTAATTCGTGTTTCGCATCTAATTCCTATTTCCCCCTTAGAGTGGTGTTTAAAAAAATACTGAAACTCGTATTCAATCAGTTAAATTTCAAGTTCCTAATTTCAAAATTGATAATTTTTGGATTTAAAAGTTATAATTTCTACGCCCCCCTTAGAGTAGGGATTTAAAAATAAATTTGGAACACGAAACAAATAACCAACTAACCAACTTGATTAAGGCACACTTAACATACAAACTTCTTCTTACTTCCCCCCTTAAAGTAGGGATTAAAAAAAACGTTAAACTTGAGTTTAAGTTTAAGAGTAAAAGTTTCTAATTATAAAAATTACAGACTTTCATACAAAATAAAAAAATACAACATAAAAATCGCTTCTTTTTGCTTTTCTACGTCATAAACGCAACTTATAGATAAAATTTGGTATTTCTAGCTTCAGTAGTATCGGTTCTGCATCGATGAGTTCTAATCCCTATTTTCTCCTTTCGAGTAGGGATTTCAAAAATGCTGGTATGCCTATATTATAATTTCTCCTTTTTAGTCTAAATCCATAATCCCTACTTCCTCCCTTTAAGTTGGGGTTTCATAAACATTTTGGAACTCGAACCAAATTATCTAGTCTGAATACATTTTTTTAAGTACTGACATTCCATACAAAAATGTAATCCCTATTCCCCTTTAAAATAGGAATTTCGCAAAAATTATAAAATACGTGTCAGTCAAATGATTTATTAATCTCATCATCCTAAATTAAAATTTTCAAGTTCCTACCTTTACAAATGACAGACGTTCCATAGAAATATTTAATCCCTACTGTCCCTCTCAAAATAGGGATTTTTATAAAATGCTGACACGTGTTAATCTCAGTCTAAATCCAAATTTGTAGTTCTTACCATTAGAAATAACAGACTTTCTATACAAACATTTAATCCCTACTTCCTCCTCAAAATAGGGATTTAGAAAATTGATATGTTTTTGTCAAATGATTTATTAATCTCAGTCTAAATCCAAATTTTCAAGTTCCTACCTTTAGAAATGATAATTTTCCATAGCAACATTTTATCCCTACTTCTACTTTAAAATAAGGATTACGAAAAAATGCTAAAATACGTGTCAAATAATTTATTAATCTTTGCCTAAATCAAAATTTTCAAGTTCCTACCTTTAGACTTAATACAAACATTCAATCCCTACTTTCCTCCTCAAAATAGGGATTTTAATAAAATGCTTAAACACATGTCAAATTATTTACTAATCGCGGTCTAAATCCAAATTTTCATGATCGCAACTTTTAAAATGACGAGTTTTCATACAAACTTAAATCCCCCTTTTTTCCCCCTTAGAGATTTTTCAAAATCCCTTTTGCTTACGTCATAAGTGTAATCTACTATGCAAATTTGGCGTTTCTGGCTTCAGTAGTTGCGGCTGTGCGTTGTCGAGCCAGTCAGTCAGTCAGTGCGGACTTCTCTCTTTATAATATAGTAGGTACATATACCTATACATAGATATAGATAAAACTCGATCCGATCCTGATCACATTCGTAAGTAGTTGTCTGTCATTCATGTGACTTGGTCGTCGTTGGTGGTGGTGATGAACTTGGTTGGATCGAGGCATGGCGTGATGCTGACGCGATGTATAGATTTTTGTTGCACGAAAAATATGCAACAGTGAGAAAAAAGAGAGAACAAAGAAAGCAAAAAATGGATGATGAACAATAGTTGCAAAATGAAGTAAATAACTAATTACAGTTTCTTGGAGGTCTTTAGCAAGCTGACGTAAGGAAATGTATGACGTGTTTCGAATTAAGTATAGAATTTAAGTCCAGTGGACGTGATTTAACTTATTATGCCATTGGAAATAGAAACAAAGTATTTAGTAAATGAAATACCTACCTGAAAGTAAAGTTATAAATAAGCATTATTATACTTTCCCAGCTTTACTTCGTACGTAGGTATGCTTTTTTTAGTATCGATTTTTAAACTCTTGCCAGAACTGTAACTTTCGAAGGACAGGTTTATCTGCACGAAACCTGCATTGCATGCTAACTGACCACTTGTGATTTGTATTGATCGCAAGTGTTCTAATTATGTACCTACTTAATTAAATAAGTTTTTCATGATACTAAGTATTGCTTAGATCATCAACAGCTCATATACGTTCCCACCGAGGGGCTCGAGCCTACCCTGAGTTAAAGCGATTAGGCCTTAGTCGACCATGCTGGCCCAGTGCGGGTTGGTCGACTTCACACACAACCTTTGATTTTCTTAGCAGGAGTGTGCTGATTTCATCACGATGTTTTCCTTCACCGCACCCCAAGAGCATCAAATAAATGTACATATAAATTCGAAAACATATTGGTACGTGGTGGGGATCGAACCTGCGTCTCCCGGACGGGAGGCAGCGGCCCTAACCACTAGACCACAGACGCTCTCATTTATAGATAATATGTATCTATTGATAGGGAAACATATTCTGGTAATAATTAACTTTGTGCTAGAAGAACAAATGAATAGACCATTGAATAGGCGGTATATTTCTCGTAGTAGCGTCGGCGTCAACTGACTCCCGACTCCCGCGCACTAATACACCTCGTTGTACTGCGTGTGGGGCGGTTATAAATACTTCATAACATACACTGCACTGCACGGCGGCCGGTTCACTGTTTTATCTTCTGGGTAGTACAGTTGTAAATAGTAAAAAAACGTGCATATTGTCTCACTTTTTTATTAAAAATATATATCTTCATCTTATTATTATAATATACTCGTTTGTGGGTTTAAAAACTGCTTTTTAAATCGATCATACCTTGCTTTGTATTGCTTTTGACGAAGCTAACCACATTTTGCACTAAAGTAAAATAATTGTATCAGAGTTTGAAAAGCGAGCTGACTCGAGCCAAGTAGTGGTTCTGTTGTTTATACAGTTCAAACGATATGAATGGCTGGGTGCTCTCCTCCGTTCTCATGGTTTTAGTTCTCATGGAAACAATCAATGCGGGCGCAGCAGCAGCGTTATTAAATTCAATGGCTCTAACTTTACATCAAATAACTACTTATAAGCAAGTAAGAGAGAGGTACATGAGGATGTATGTTCGTTACATAATAGGCAGAAGTAGAGTAAAAGCAACCCAAAATAGGTGTAGAAAATTAGATGATCCCTTTTTGTGAAAGACAAAGACGAATTTTACAATTCAATATTTACCTAGTTCATTATTTGGTGAAAGAAAGCGTGGTTTACTTTACATGGTTGTGACTTGTGGTTCATCTGTGTCATCAAGGCAATCTGGTTGCGAATTGTTACATATTGTGCAATCACAAGATGTGTGTAGGCTGTGGAATCCTAACATGGGGTCAGTAGCTACCTAAAGGAAGGTAAGGTAAACCCCAGAGCCAGACGCCAGGGCGCTGTTTACGTCTCAACATAATGTAGAAGTTGGCGTCATCCAGAAAGATTAGCCGACAAAATATTTTTAGGATTTTTATTTAGTCATTATGACATCAGTATTTAAAATAAATTTTGAATAGCAGCTGCGAATGTAAGTAAACTGAGGTAATACTACATTGTAGTTGTGCTTGTCCGGCCTGGTTGTTCAGAGGCCAGTTGCGCAACTGCCCACCTTGACTTGCATTGCTTGCGGCCCAAGCAAGCCCAACATGGCTCGTATTTTGAGAGCTTTAAATTAAAGATGACATAAAGTTACCTTATTTTGACCATCAGACGAGACTGTTTTTCACAAAGATATCTCAAGCGCGTCGCCGAAGCAATAGTTTTTTGCTACTCTGAGGTTTTTGAAGTCCAGAACAGGTGACGTTCTATTCTGTTAATTTCTGTTCTGTCAGGTTTATAAATAAAAATAAAATGTTACGCAAATGTTACGTATTTGGATAACGACAGAAAAATATTATTTATAAGGATCATCTCTATATTTGTTATTGACAAAAATTACCCTGACAAAAATACTTAGTGGTGAAGATGAACATAAAAAAACCAAGTGCTATACGCTATTACCCAACTATACCTCTATTTTAAATATCTAGATCACAGAAGGGATGTGATCGAAGATTAAAACAATCTATTCCCAAAATCATCTACTCTATAAAAAAATGTAATTTCTTTTTGTTAAAAGTAATAAAATAATGTAAGTACATATCTATAATACCCTTCGATCACAGAAGGGATGTGATCGAAGATTAAAACAATCTATTCCCAAAATCATCTACTCTATAAAAAAATGTAATTTCTTTTTGTTAAAAGTAATAAAATAATGTAAGTATCTATAATACCCGATTATTATTACGAAAGTCTTGAGGAAGGAAACACATTGCACCAGCGAAATGACTTCATTAAAGCAAAGCATTATGTGTAACTAAATATTTTATTCATCGCTTCAAAGAAGGGCTTCGCCCTTTTGGTATTAGTTCCCGGGATTGTCTCGTCTTCCACAATGGACACACATTTTTCTTAGTTATCTCGGCTATTGCAGTAAAAAGAGCTTTCTGGTTTCATGTTTAAGTTTGTAAATTCTTCTGGCGAACAGATCACCGTTGCATTTTGTTGAGGTAGAGATTGTGTATCTTGGGTGTGGAAATATAAGCCTCATTTTGGTTTGGATAGGGCTCAGTTGGCGGGTGGGATGAGCAACACGTGCTGGGCTTCCGAGCCCGCGCCGCGGTCGTCGCGTCACAATAACAAAATGAGAGACGTGCATTGTGTGGCTGCTGGGTCCGTAGAGCTCGCCGTCAAACACCACGTGTTGTACAGATTTCAATATTGAAAACTTCCGTTTTGATGTTGCATCCTTTGCGTTACTTTTTTATTAATAGAACGCGTAAAAGCAGATATGTCTACCTATTCAACAAGATGTTTACATGTAGCTTGTTTAGTTCCTGGATAATATTATTATTGTACTTGCATTTTCCTGCCTAGGCTGTTTCAATTATTTTCTATCTGGTGATCCTTCACTGTAAGTACAGTACGTGGCCAAAAACCATTGAATAAGCTGGAAGGATTTATTTAGTAGGTAAAGTAAAAATGGTGGAAATTAAGTGGAAATGTAATTCATTGACCTCTATGTCAACATGGTCATACGAAACACAGTAGGTAAGTACGTTTGCATTTGGTGTAGGTACGAGTATTCTATGGGTGCAGCGGAATACCCGCGACAGCGACTTCCGCTTATATAGCTGGTAACTGTTTTTATTTGCATTTTTTACCTACTACAATACATGTATTGCAGGAGCATTCCCTATACGAACCTATTATTACTTACATTGATGATGGATGGTGGGGACTACCACTACCAGCAAGCAACACATATAGTTTTGTTATTGGGACTTATAACCGTAGGTACCTACAAACGACAAATCGTACCTACCTACTCATCAAAAGTGAAACCATGTCGAATCGCATAGCACGAAAGCAGTCGTTTTGTACGTGTTATTAGAAGAGTTTTTGCGTGCATGCAATAGTGTTCTGACTGTTCACAGCATGCAATATCGATCACTACCAACAGAAGTTATAATGTGACGAAAAGTGAAATTTGTATTTATTTTAAATTATGAGTGTTTTGGCCATACTTTGCTGTTTTGTATAAGTATATTTTGTAATTCTTACTAAAAAAGTTTGTATGTATGGATGTTTGTTACTCTTTCACGCAAAAACTACTGAACGGATTGGGAGGAAATCTGGAATAGAGATGGTTTGTACCCAGGATACTTTTTACGGGAAAAAGTCTTATTCCCACGGAAAAATCTTACTCAATGCGAGCATTGCCGCGGACGGACCGCTAGTAGTAAATACATAATCTATTCTTTCTTTATTTTATTTGTCGTTGAATGCATAGATTAAGTTTTCTAACTAGGTATTTGTATAATGTTATATACATTTATGTATTGTGGTATAGTTGCGGACCCATCGTTCCATCATCAGGGGTCGTTTTGAGTGCTAAAGGTAAGTACTTACTTTGTTTGTTTAGCGTCGAACAAAATTTCTTATAATATTCTCCGCCGATTGTAGTAATTAGCTATTTAGGGTTCCGTAACCAGTTCACTTCACTCTTGGCCGTTTATTTATTCAAGTGTCAAGCTAGATGGTTAATTTAATAGGAAAGTGGATTTTGATTAAATATTAACCGAAATCTGTTTATTATCTTAATCACGTTTATGACTCGTAAACAATTATTTAAAACATTAAGATCCGAGACTTCTTTTATTCGAGTTTTCTAAGCGTTTACTTAAGTAAATTAGTTGTGTTCGTTTATCTAGGTATCAATATCGATGCAGATTTTATTTTTTAATAAATTTCTGCCTTGTCCGCGGAAAGTAACGAAGGGTACTCTTGAATTACCGGAGCTCATTCATAAAACATGCGGCGCGCGTGTCTGGGAGGGCGAAGAAGGGCGGTATTCTTATTTTATTCTTATTTCTATAATATCTACTTACAAAAATATAAATGAGCTGCTGTTGTTAATGACTTCTAAACTAAACAGTAGGTAACAATTTTCTTTGTTTTTGTGCTTAGAGATTTGGTACTATGCCAATTTCAGTCTGGAGTTAATAATTACAGAAAGTTCAATGTTATTATCTATTCGTTCGATTTTTTTTTATTTAAATAGCTACAGCGTTTGTTGCATCAGTATTTTCTCTCCGGCGTAACTGCGTAGATGGTTGGTGTATCTGAAGCCTCGCTGTTTAGTAACAAAGGTCATTGGGAAGTAGAACAGCTGTTTCTACTGCTCTTTATCTAGCGCCGCATCGAGCGAAAGGTACCTTTGCCATCGGAGCGCAGCGCTGCTGTCCCGGAGAAATCGCGTATTCTCACATGCCCAACAAAAAATGCTCGTGCACTGTTACAAGTTGTTAATTGTATTGGAAATATGCGTTTCGCGTCTTACCTTCCACGACCGCGAGGCATCGTACGGCTACCTACTATCTGCTCTAGAAGACATGGTGTGGTTGAGTCACGCACGGCTAATGCGATGGCAAACCGCCAATGCTCCCGCCCTGAGGCGATGTTTGTGACTATCAGTAAAGACCAAAAAGTATACAAGTAAAGTTCTAATCTAAACCACAGATCTAAACTAAACCTAAATTACAGTGCGCTTGAACTTATTCTATAAGGACATAAAAAACAACGCATTATAAATATTTGAACATCAAATTTGAACCTTATCTAGAGTTGTAACTAGAAATCAGACTTAAAAAAAAATCTGAAATTTATCGCTAAGTATGCCCTTAGTAGGAAGGCATAATAATTACCTATCATTAATTTAAAACATTCTATTGATTTACTTAATTACTTACACTGACTGAGCAAATTAAACTAACAACGACAGACAAGCAGAAAGAATTTAGAAGCGTGGTTACTGCGACATACTACTTAGTACTATTATAATATTCTGTGGTCATTGATAAAGTAGAGTTCCTTGCTACTGCTACCGAGAGTAAGGAAGTCGTCGATGTAAAAATGGCCAAAGCGTGCTTGCAAGTATCTATCAGTCAGTAATCAAAGTCTGTACATGACAAACTACCGTAACCGTTACGTTACGTAAGTTTACGAAGGTGTAAAACGATTTGATTATAATAGTACCTGCTGCAGCAAGTGATGTAAATTACTCAGTCCCATCCTACGAGGACCATAGTCAAGTACTTACTTATTATTTAATTAACTTTGCAGGCGTAAAACCAAGGTATTGTCTTACGAAGTCCTTTCCCATCTATTGTTTTTGACAAAAGCTGAAACCGTTATCGTAACTTTGTTTGCCTCGGTACAATGACGTGGTTACGGTACGAGGGAAGTAGGTATTACTTATTTATTTTTATACACTGTCACGCACGTCCGTTACATACAACTGTCTGAAGATTAGACTTCATACATTGCCTAGTAGAAAATATTACGGCCAATTAACAGTTTTAGTGGTTTTGGGCCAGTTAATTTAGTAGAACAAGTTGCGAATGTGGCCTCAGAGATTATTCGATGTAGAAAGTGAACGTGGGAGCTGCTGGGTGCACCGGAGTGGCGGCGACGCAAGCGCAGCTGGTGACGTCATCTTTTTTCCCCGTGCCCTTCGCCGAGGCTTCACATCACAACCTGTTGTTCGACAATCTTCAGAAATTGATTAATGATATGTGTACGCAGATATATCACTCAATATATCACATTTTTACATAGGTTAAGTATTTACTTGTTATTGCAGAGTGCAAGATAAATTGGACTTAGGAACTTCGAAACTAATTAGCAGAAATGTCTGTGTGTGTTACTACATGGATATCAAATCTGATTTAACACAATTTAAAAAAAATTGGTGGTTTTTGCTCTATTTGATAAAAAGACCGCCTTTTTATTCAGCAAAAAATAAGTGTTGATTAGAAAGCGTTGTCTGAACTTGTCTGAGATCGGCATAGCGTGCTAGGCTCTACTAATATTAGTCGGAAGATCAGCAATTTCGAGCATAATTACAGCCAATTTGAGAGGGCGCGATCACGCTGAACTAGTCATGGCCGGACTCCTAATAAGAAACTTCTTTTGCAGTAAACCTAATAAGTATTTGATGTTTTACTTCATCAGTGATGTCAGGTTTATTACATACATAGTACTTACTTCGTTATTTTTGAACGAGCATACATAACAGACAACCCAGGCTTAGCACACCAGTCTATGAAAACTTTTGACCAACGAACTAATTCGTTGCTTTTGACCAGTCTTGCCTATAGAGCCAATGATATTATATAATATCATTGTATAGAACTATATTCTTGCATAGAATTTTTTTTTTGCAGTTCTCGTCACATTATAATAACTCAGAAAATAAGGTCAAAACAAAACGTACTAAACTCTATGTTAAATATTAACATGTATGGTATAGTATCATATCATCATTACTGTCCAGGCCTTCTGAAAATCGTTGACTTCTGTCCGGGAGACGCGGGTTCGATCCCCGCGATGTGTACCAACTACCAATACTACCAATGTGTTTTCAATTTTTTAATTCATATGAGTACGTTTATTCGACGCTCTTACGGTAAAGGTACGGTAATGAAACCTGCACGATTTGTTAGTTGATTTTCATGAACGCGTTATTTAGTTGCGGCAAAGGTTATATGTAAAGACTACCAACGCAGCCAGCCTGATCACCCTGACTTGGGTAGGCTCGAGCCCCTTGGTGAGGATGTATATAAGATGTTGATGATGATGATGAATTTCATGCATATATTTATTTTCGTTTTAGAGGGTGCTACGCCGATCTATTTTTTTTTTTGTATTTTTAATTTATCGAGAGCTATAAAAATGCAAACCTTTTGACATCTTTTAAATGAATGTCATAATATGTCTTTTTACGAGGACTGCGATTTATAGTGTACACGCGTGCACATGGGGTCCAAATAAGGATGCTACGCCATCTTAGGCACCGTGTAGCACTTGCTACGAAACACAGACTAAGTTTATTTTAAATTTCAGGTACGAAGTATTATTTTTTAAAGAGGAATTTTTTAAGTGTTATGTTTCCAATTAAACATCTGGAGCGAAAATAATATGTCCTAGAAGTATTTTTAGCGTCTCTTTAAGACGTCCAAATGTAGATATTGAACCTTTATCGCACCGTATTCTATGTAATATTGACTATATATTTTAATTATGTTAAAAATCGGATTGGGTAGATGTAATTGAATGTGTAGAATTAACAGGAAGTGATTAGTTACGAACAATACATGACTTCGAAGATGCTATAATCGAGCAGCCGCCGGGCAGGCCGTACCACCGAGCCCCTTGGTGAGGATGTATATAAGATGTTGATGATGATGATGAATTTCATGCATATATTTATTTTCGTTTTAGAGGGTGCTACGCCGATCTATTTTTTTTTTTGTATTTTTAATTTATCGAGAGCTATAAAAATGCAAACCTTTTGACATCTTTTAAATGAATGTCATAATATGTCTTTTTACGAGGACTGCGATTTATAGTGTACACGCGTGCACATGGGGTCCAAATAAGGATGCTACGCCATCTTAGGCACCGTGTAGCACTTGCTACGAAACACAGACTAAGTTTATTTTAAATTTCAGGTACGAAGTATTATTTTTTAAAGAGGATTTTTTTAAGTGTTATGTTTCCAATTAAACATCTGGAGCGAAAATAATATGTCCTAGAAGTATTTTTAGCGTCTCTTTAAGACGTCCAAATGTAGATATTGAACCTTTATCGCACCGTATTCTATGTAATATTGACTATATATTTTAATTATGTTAAAAATCGGATTGGGTAGATGTAATTGAATGTGTAGAATTAACAGGAAGTGATTAGTTACGAACAATACATGACTTCGAAGATGCTATAATCGAGCAGCCGCCGGGCAGGCCGTACCACGGGTGGCCATCCTAAAAAGTATTTTTTAATCTTTTTAAGTGGTCAAAACGTAAAAGATTGACAAAGTTATTTTAAGTAGATTCCTCTGCTGTATCACGACACTTCTAATCAGACTAACTCGTACTAGTAACAGCGTCGAATATTATTAGTGCTGATGAAATGTCACGCATTTACTGTAGACGCTAAGTTGACAAAGCACCAGTACCTTTATTAATAACAATGGAACTTAGTAACCGTAAAACTTCGTGAAATATTTTACTGCCAAAAAGTAGTGCTATCCAGAGAACATATTGTAACCCCACAACCCTAATGTAAAATAAAACTATGTCTAACAACGTGTGTCTGTTGAATGGCATAGAAAAAATCGAAATAAGGCTGAATAAAAATCATGGCGCGGAGCCGAAAATTTATGTTTCCTAAAAAGCGAATTATTTATATGTGGCTGAGAGCAGACGATGCCAACGAACGAGCAATAGCTATCCCTGTGCATGGGAACTCCGAATACAAGGTTTAAAACCGTATTTGGACATTTTTCACTTCCGTTATACGTTCTTGTATTGAACTTTTTCGAATAACTCAAAAACTAAAAGAGATAGCGCCAAACTAAGAGCATATGTGTGATGCCGAGACCGACTTACATCTATATTGTGAGTTTCAGCAAAATTGGGGAACTTTGTTGGAAAATCCGTGTTGACCCTACGCGTACCGTCGATGCGACTCTCGAATATATGTATGGGGAAGGCAGCCGTCGGCCAGTGATGGTCGGAGGCGACAAGTATTAATGATAAAAATCATAATATGTTAAAGTTTGGATATTGACTGAAAAGTTCAATATAGGTTTGGAAAATATGAAAATATTTGCTATAACCAAAGTTACAGGCGCTGCTAAAAACTTCCCCTGTTCGTCTCTTACGCCGCCTAGCTTGAGACGACGGCATCCTGAGAGGCAAAGGGGGCACCCTTAAACCTTTATTGACTAATCCAAACTAACCAGTGTGGTCTGCACATCCTGGTAGAATATATTATGGTGGCTGAGTGGATGATGCTAGATAGCAGATACAGACGCCGGCTGGAGCCTATACCTCTAGAGTTACTTAACAGAGGACAAGCATACGTAGACCATCGGCCGCAACGCATTATGGATCTGGAACCTCTCACGAATCCGCGTTGTCTCCAATGCCGCTGTCCTAATAAGAACCACCTCACGTGTCGCCCAAGCACGCAGAATGGGGAGAGGAAATGGCAAAGGCCCATCCGCAATGTATTCTAACTATTAACGAGGGCCATGACTAGGGAAGAGGATTCGCGACCCTTTACCCCGGACATGGGCACTCAAAACCATGTCTGACGCTTGAAGATGTGGTATACCCGTCATTAGCTGATGTTGACACTGCATGCCCAGCTCTGAACCGCTGATTGATCGAGACACGTATAGCAACTTGAATACATCTTCGCCGATGGGACTTGTCCACATCTGTGCGCTGTGGACCTCAAGATGCTTAGTATCGATGAAGGTCTTTCAAGTATTACCCCCGGTAGTGGCATCGGCGAAGGCTAATGACTCCTCTGAGACGCAAGTCTGCGGAGCGACTTTCTGTGAAGTTTTCTGCTCTGGACGTGAAGCTGCTCGAGTTATGCTCTAATTAATGTATAATCACAAAGCAGAATAAGACCCGAATATCGTAAAGCGATATCAGTGCATATGATTGTAAATGCATCTGCTAAATGGGCTTTGGTGAATGAATCTATGACCACATGCTGCTGTGGCTTAGATCACGCTAGACAAGGGATAGTTATGCAAGCCCAAAAGAGTAGTGTCCCCAAAAGGACCGGGTGCATATAGCACCGTTCCCTTCAGAGAAATATTGTTGCACTCAGCGAAGGGAACATGGAGCATACTCGAACCAGTGGATCAGTTCGGCAGGAGATGAGCAGAGAGTTGGGAGTTATTTAATATGTTTAAATAAGTATTTAAATGTATATATAAGGGGTTATATTCCCTTCACTCCCATCGAACGCAATACGTCGGACACTTCGGTGGAAGACCAGGATTAGCCTCCTAAAAGGTTACCACAGCGGCTCAGCCGTATCGGGAACGCTACGGCTAGTATCGATTGGACGTAGTCCACTAGCTTCGGCTTACCACGAGAAGCTTATGCTTTCAACGAAGAGACTTTGGTCACCAACCAACGCTTAAGGCGCACCGGTCGGACCAGAGTCCGCTGTAGACAATCCTTCGGGATTGTCTATTTTTTTAACCTTTTCCTACACCTCTGTGGTGAGGGGAGGTCAGGAGCGTTCTGGAGGACAGAATGGGCAGTGTCTCACAGAGAGCGCGTTGGCGGGGCGTTTATTCTCGCTCGCCTCGTAAATGCTTTAACAGTTGGTTTGCTGTAAAGGTGTGAGCGTATCGGGTCTTTGCTTCTGAGCTGTTGTCTTGCTCGGGATCTGGGGTCTAGCAATCAACTAGCTGAAGGAACTAAAACTAGTTCCTTCGTCAGGGCTGGATCTTGCTGGATCTTGCTGGATCTCTTGTGGGATGGTAGTAAGGAAGACACAGAGAGATTATGTAACTGTATTTTTCAATACGGTTGACATAGCTTAAGGAGAAGGTTGCCCAGGGCGAGGGCAAGGATGGCCGTCTCCGAGCAGTATCATTAGAGAGACTTGGAGCACGGCTATTCTGTTGAGGAAGAGAGACTCAACGAAAGTTCTTATGAGAACTAGAAGCTCATAATGAGCTAGAGCTTCCAAGGAAGCTCAGGTCAATAAAAGACCAAAACCAGGGGCGATACGCTATGTGGGAAATACATTGTTCATTCAATGATATTTCCTACTTTTTATAACTTCCCTGATGATCGAGCAGGGAGGAATTGATAGCTAGGAATTACATAGATGTTGTACAGAGACACTTTGTTTAATTTCGTAGTTAGAATGCCCAAGAAAAACGAGCTCACTGTAATCTTCTAAAAGAGCTTGGGTTACTCACACAAAGTAGTACGATTCCGCTACTAGATGATCATTGGCCAATTTTAATTATTATAGAGATCAAGTGTGCAGTTACAATTTGGTGCCTAGAAACCAGGATTTCAGGACCGTAACAAGAACAGTGGCCTTAAGCCACAATTTGTTGCTAGTGAAATGGAAAGAAGATTACAGTGTGGTTGTTGAAAATACCCGTAGAGATTTGTAGAACAAATTGGATTGTAGTAGAAAAATACTTATGTGCGTTTCTTTTGTTACAGAGTCTTGGCTGCAACAGAAATAAAGAATAATTAAACAGTGCATATAAACAATATTGACAAAGTCAAAAAAGTGGTAAAAGAACAATTAAGTGAATAGGATTTGGTGCATGACAATGGGCAGTAGATCCGATTATGAGGAGTGCCGCGAGGAGAGGGAAGAAGAGAGAATGCAAGAACCTCCTCGCAAGAAGGTCAAAAAGGCCAATAAACAAAAGAGAAAGGAGAGAATGGTGGTTGAGCCAACGGAGGACGTTGGCTCTAACAGTAGGGAGTTTATGCTCTTGTACAAACTCATGACAAAGACAACTAGAACTCTCACAGATAAGATAGAGGAGTTAGAGAAGGAAATGTCGCGAACAGCGACAGCGCACAAGGCGCTTGAGGTGGAAGTTCAGAAAGGAACGGGGGGTGAGGCCAGTAGTGGCACCCTATCTCCATTAGGGAACAAGAAGGAAGAAAAGAAAATTGTCTATAGCATTACCAATCTCAATTCTGAGAAACCAAAGTTCTCAGGAATTGGTAACAAAGACAAGTACGGGAAAATAGTGCACCCGGTTACATTCCTAGAAGATCTGACCGCGTATTTGCGGAAGATTCCTGCCCAAGGAAGAGAACTAGATATAGTTCAGGAATGTCTGATGGACCAAGCGAGGGATTGGTCGCGTATATACATGAGTCGTTGGCATTCTTTTGATGATTTTAAATCAGATTTTTTGGACACATATTGGAGTGAAGTGGAACAGAACAGAGTCCGTAGAGACATAGTCTCCAATAAGTGGGATAAAGGGAAATATCCCACGATGTTAAGTCATTTCCTAGGCTTAGCAGGCCAGGTAAACTTATTGACATTTACAATCCCCGAAAGACAGTTGGTGGCTGATATAATGCGCCACTATCCCAAAGAAGTGCAACAACTATGGGCGCTGTCCAGAGAGGACTCTATACTGGCAGCGTCAGAATTTCTAAGGAACATGGATATGATCAATCAGTCAGAAGGGGAATCAGCCAAAATAGTGAGTCAGTCGATGAACTCCCATCCGGGAGGGAGACAGGACCCTAAACAATACAAGAGGAGATTCGAGAACTGGATTCGACCGAGAGGAGGGGCGCCACGCGACCGAGGCGGAGTGCAAGCAACGAAACCATTCGTCGCGACCAGTTCAGCAGCAGTCGTGGAGGTGGAGACTCCGAAGGAGAAGCCCAGTTTAAACTAGAAAGTACTATTTGTCCAACCCCCGGGCAGGTAGTCAATGTTATCAGAGACGGGGGGCTGACCGATTTGGACTCGACTTCGGTCGGTTATAAAATCATGTCAAAACAAGGTTGGAAGACAGGCCAACCTTTAGGAAAAACCTTTAAAGGAATCTTAAAACCGATCATAGCACGAGGCCAGAGAGGGAGGGCCGGAATCGGATATCATACTGGCGAAGATGAAATTATATCAGAGCTGATTACAGCCCGATTTGATTTGCTATCAATGGAAAAGGTCGTGGAAGCACATGCCACAACAATGACCAGTACGGTCTTTAATGATGACCAAAGAAATAAAGAACTTATGGAAGGGCTGCGGCCTGATATAATTGTGATCTGTGAAGGACTTAGAATCATGGCTTTGTTAGATACGGGGTCAGAGATTACATGCATCTCAGAGGACTTATATGTGGAATTAAAATCGAAAAATGAGAAAGTCCCCGTGGTACCAGTCAAAGGGTTCCAAGTAAAGGGGGCTGTCGGTCAAAGATCGTCAAAAATAACTATACAGGTTCATCTTAAAGTTGAACTGACGAAGGGGTTTGACATGGAAATACCCTTTTTAGTGGTGCCAGGTCTTACAAGACCCATGATTCTGGGTTTTGATTTTATGTGCCAATATCAAATCCGAATCTTATTAGATAAAGCCGTTGGAATGTATGTCAGACGTGGCGTGGAGCCAGTATTTGTACCGTTTGCACATTATAAAGAGAGTCTAGAAACGAAAAAGCTAAATTCATTAAATTCTAATTCGATTAAAGGTGATTGTTTTGAAAGCGCGAATTTGGACCGAACTGAGATCAAAACTGGAGCAGACATAGGGTCGGAGGGGATGGAGAAATTGACAGCTTTGCTGGACAAGTTTAACACGCTTTTTTCGGCAAAGTTGGGTCGAGCAAATTGTTATGAACATAAGATTGTTATGCAACATGGGACACCGATTGTTAAGCAATCGTATCCTATACCATACGCTTACAAAGCGAAATTGGAAGAGAAGTTAAATGAGATGGAAGAAATGGGGATAATCTCAAGACGATCAACGCCATACTCTAGTCCGTTGACGTTTACACTGAAAAAGGATGGTTCAGTGCGCGTTTTATTAGATGCGAGAGGGATAAACCAGTACATGGTACCCGAAACAGAAAAACCACCAATGCAATTGGATGTGTTGAACTCGTTTCACGGAGCGAAGTTTATTACTACCATTGATTTGAACAATGCGTATTTTCAGATACCAATAAACGAACAAGGGAAGCAGTATACTGGCTTTACATTTAATGGGAAAAGCTATGTATACAATGTTTTACCGATGGGCTTAAGAACGTCAGTTGGAAGTTTCTCTCGAGCCATGGATGTGATACTGGGTCCTGAAGTTAGAGAGTTTTGTGTCAATTATCTTGATGACTTAGCTGTTATAACGACAGGGACTTTAGATACACATCTTGAGCACGTTGAAACAGTCCTACAGAAGTTGTTGAAAGCTGGACTTACTTGTAATTTACGGAAATGTGAATTCATTTGTAAGGAGGTAAAGATGTTGGGGTTCATTATTTCAACCGATGGGATAAGGACTGATCCTGACAAGATACGTGCGATACGCGAATTTCCAATTCCAAAGAAGGTAAAACAAGTTCGGGCGTTCCTTGGCTTATGCAACTTCTATAGACGGTTTATTCCGGATTATAATCGAAGTATAATGCCCCTCTGCGAGGTATTAAAAAAGGGACGCAGCTGGATATGGGGAGATGTTGAACATCAAGCATTTGAAGATCTGAAAAGGAGATTCATTAATACAATAATGTTACATCATCCAGACTTTTCCAAACCTTATTATATCCAAACGGATTGTTCAGGAATAGGTTTAGCTGGAGTGTTGTTTCAGAAAGATGACCAAGGAAGCCCAAGGATCCTGGGATTTAACAGCAAAGCTTTAAGAGGAGCCGAACTTAATTGGACCACCACGGAACAGGAGTTCTTCGCAGTTATTAGCACAGTCAAGAAGTTCGAGACTTATCTCAGAGGGGCGAAATTTTGTGTACTAACTGACCACAAAGCACTCTTGTTCGTGCAGAATATGAAGTTATATAACAGCCGTATAACAAGATGGATATTATACCTTGAACAGTTTGATTATACTGTTGAGCATGTGGCGGGGCGATTGAACACAGCAGCAGATGTGCTCTCTCGATATTTGCCTAGTAGTGAGTTCATACAGGAAGAAAAAGCTGTATGCCCAGAGATAGCCTATCTGGGAACAAAACCTAATCGAGGTTTGAACGAACAAATCAAGCAACTAGATCGAATGCAAGAGGAAGATGAGTTTTGTGGCAAAAAGATCGAATTGACACAACAAGGCAAAAAGTCCAGATATTTTATAAAAGAAAGTAAATTGTATATTCAGTTTGGAGAAAGAGAGGTGATAGTGTTGCCGGAAATTATGAGAGAGGAGTTGATCAAACAAGTGCATCTAGAAATGGGTCACCAGGGAGCCTATAAGGTTATCAAGTACATTAAGGACAGGTTCTTTTGGCCCAATTTGGCAAGGCAAGTTAAGAAGCAAGTTAGAGGATGTCATATTTGTCAGTTAGCAAAATGCAACAATTTCAAATATGTGGGACCATGTAAATCAATAGTTACACAGAATATTGGGGACTTGGTAATGGCAGATTTGTATGGACCACTACCTTCAGGGGTGTTTGGTTTTCAGTACATTCTGGTTGTCCAGGATTCCTTCAGTAAATTTGTGAAACTGTTTCCGCTAAGAAAAGCTACGGCGAAAGCTTGTATCACCAAAATGTTGCAGTTTACGGAGATAATTGTACCCAAAGTAATCATGACTGATAATGGAAGGCAATTTAACTGTAAACTTTGGAAAGAAACATTAAATGGAATAGGTGTAAAGACCGTCTACACCACGATAAGAAATCCTCGACCAAACACAACTGAAAGGGTGAACAAAGAACTGGGACGGATGTTTCGAACATACTGTCATGAAAAGCATTCTAGTTGGGCCACTAGATTACCTGAAATTGAAGTACTATATAACAATACTAGACACGATAGCACTGGGTTTACGCCGTGTGAGATCTTGTATGGAAGATCGATCAACTTCTCATTTGACGAAGATCTGCAAGCCCAAAACTCAGCCTTAGATGTGGGAGAGATAAGAAATGAAGTTCGAATGAATTTGGAAAAGCAAAGCAAATATCGGAGAGAGAAGTTCGATAGGAGCCACAAGTTGATGCAATATCATATTGGAGACCTAGTCAAAATTCGGCGGCTAAATATTTCTAACAAGTTGCAAAAACACATAAGCAAATTTGATTTGTTATACGAAGGACCTTATCGGGTTGCTTCCGTCCCCTTCGACAATGTGTATGTTCTGGAGGATCTAGAATCGGGTCGAATTCGAGGAAAGTATAATGCTATACATTTATCCAAATATTATAAATAAAAATATTTGTTTTTACTGATTATTGTGAATTGGAAATGATGAAAATCAAACTAATTATTGTGAATTGGAAATAATGAAAATCAAATTGATTATTGTGAATGTTTAAAGTTGTTGTTGCAAATGATTGTAAATATTTACTTTTTAATGCCTGATTATTGTGAATTAAAATTGTGCTATAAGAAACTTGAATAAGTACAAGTGCACTGAGTAGTGTTATGCTAAATGTTAACGTGGTTAACATACACGATCCCTGTGATTAATAAATATTTAAATTGAAATGTCAGAATTATAAAGAAAGGCGACATGCAACGTCTTTATTGTATCAATTTACTTGGGAGTTTTGGGTTACAAAACCCCCAAGTACATTGAAACAATGGAATATGTATAACATATTCAAATTTGTACTTAGTAGGTAAGTGAATTGTAAAGATTAAACACTGAACTCAAGGTTGGTAAATCAGTGTCTAATCTAAGAGAAAAATTGTTTATAATAATAAAACAAAAAGAGAAAAAAAAAAAAAAAAAAAAAAAAAAAAAAAAAAACTGTTGAATAAAAGGATAGCCGTTGGCGACAGGGAGTGGCACAATCAAATCGATTGTGGAAGATCGAATTTAGTACAAGTTGAAAAAAGACTAAATTCGAGTAGCATATTAAGTAAGACAAAGGTGGGACTTATGTCCGCGTCTCACCAGGTCATTAGCTTGGACTAATGAAGATTGTGAAACAATCGAAGTGTTTGTTGGGGAAGGAGGCGGCCACTTAGGGAAGAGTAGGAAATCAGAATTAATAGGTTAGAATTTAGGATAGGGACGTAGAGTTAGGTACTGTAATGTTTTGTATTATTAGTAGATAGTTGTGTTTGTTAGGAAAAGGAATAGAATTTATGTCATTTAGGAATTATTAGTGTTATAGTATCAGTAGTTAGGTAGTCAAATAAATTTTATTCCATTTAGGGATTTTAAGAGTTAGATTTAGTATAGGTAGGGAAAAATCACGAAGGCATAAAAAGAGAACTATAAGTACCCTGCAAAGGGGAAACAGAAATAGTTCTCTATTTTTTTTTTGAGCTGAAAATAAATAGTGTCATTGTACTATAATAATAAACAATGGAAAAGCGAAATATTTGATGATGAAGATTGGGAGAAGGAAGACCGGAAACGGTCTTCAACAATTATTGTAACAATGTCGACTTATTTAGCGATGTCTCAGGGGCCTCTACGGCTTCGGATGTATATCACAAAAAGCTAAATTCAGAAGTCGTTTAAAAGCTGGGTGTCGAGCGTACTGACGATTGTATCGTTTACGTTTTCGATGCTCTAGCGAATTGCGCGTCAACTACAAGGTTAGTGGCGGTTTGTCATTTTAATGTGGAACTCATCTAATTCCGGGCGGAATCGTTTTTGTCTTGTTGATGGTAAACAAATGTTTTCAGTGAGTTCGACAAACTCGCAGGGTTAATTGGCTTAACACTTGGGTCGTTGCAATGGAAGAGAAGGAGTTGCAAGCAAGTGAATGATGCACATTGTGCACATTAACGAAGAACTTTTAAGTAAGTCTTCGAAAACTGATGAGGGGATCAGTAAGAAGAGATGGTTATTGTTCCACAGTACCTCGAGCGAGGGAAATAATAGATGGATCAATATTGATGAAGAGCGATGGTTATTGAACTACAGTACCTCGAGTGAGGGAAATAATAGTTAGTTCAAGTTGTAAAACACACAATCCTATTGAATGAAATTTATTGCACCTAAGGGTTAAAAGGTAAACCTATGTAGAACAACGTGTGTCTGTTGTATGGCATAGAAAAGGTTGATTGGAAGTTTAAGATGAAGGGAATTTTAGCTATTTAAAATTTTTCTTCATAAATTCCGTCAAATTTTGGGGGCTGGATGTAACCCCACAACCCTAATGTAAAATAAAACTATGTCTAACAACGTGTGTCTGTTGAATGGCATAGAAAAAATCGAAATAAGGCTGAATAAAAATCATGGCGCGGAGCCGAAAATTTATGTTTCCTAAAAAGCGAATTATTTATATGTGGCTGAGAGCAGACGATGCCAACGAACGAGCAATAGCTATCCCTGTGCATGGGAACTCCGAATACAAGGTTTAAAACCGTATTTGGACATTTTTCACTTCCGTTATACGTTCTTGTATTGAACTTTTTCGAATAACTCAAAAACTAAAAGAGATAGCGCCAAACTAAGAGCATATGTGTGATGCCGAGACCGACTTACATCTATATTGTGAGTTTCAGCAAAATTGGGGAACTTTGTTGGAAAATCCGTGTTGACCCTACGCGTACCGTCGATGCGACTCTCGAATATATGTATGGGGAAGGCAGCCGTCGGCCAGTGATGGTCGGAGGCGACAAGTATTAATGATAAAAATCATAATATGTTAAAGTTTGGATATTGACTGAAAAGTTCAATATAGGTTTGGAAAATATGAAAATATTTGCTATAACCAAAGTTACAGGCGCTGCTAAAAACTTCCCCTGTTCGTCTCTTACGCCGCCTAGCTTGAGACGACGGCATCCTGAGAGGCAAAGGGGGCACCCTTAAACCTTTATTGACTAATCCAAACTAACCAGTGTGGTCTGCACATCCTGGTAGAATATATTATGGTGGCTGAGTGGATGATGCTAGATAGCAGATACAGACGCCGGCTGGAGCCTATACCTCTAGAGTTACTTAACAGAGGACAAGCATACGTAGACCATCGGCCGCAACGCATTATGGATCTGGAACCTCTCACGAATCCGCGTTGTCTCCAATGCCGCTGTCCTAATAAGAACCACCTCACGTGTCGCCCAAGCACGCAGAATGGGGAGAGGAAATGGCAAAGGCCCATCCGCAATGTATTCTAACTATTAACGAGGGCCATGACTAGGGAAGAGGATTCGCGACCCTTTACCCCGGACATGGGCACTCAAAACCATGTCTGACGCTTGAAGATGTGGTATACCCGTCATTAGCTGATGTTGACACTGCATGCCCAGCTCTGAACCGCTGATTGATCGAGACACGTATAGCAACTTGAATACATCTTCGCCGATGGGACTTGTCCACATCTGTGCGCTGTGGACCTCAAGATGCTTAGTATCGATGAAGGTCTTTCAAGTATTACCCCCGGTAGTGGCATCGGCGAAGGCTAATGACTCCTCTGAGACGCAAGTCTGCGGAGCGACTTTCTGTGAAGTTTTCTGCTCTGGACGTGAAGCTGCTCGAGTTATGCTCTAATTAATGTATAATCACAAAGCAGAATAAGACCCGAATATCGTAAAGCGATATCAGTGCATATGATTGTAAATGCATCTGCTAAATGGGCTTTGGTGAATGAATCTATGACCACATGCTGCTGTGGCTTAGATCACGCTAGACAAGGGATAGTTATGCAAGCCCAAAAGAGTAGTGTCCCCAAAAGGACCGGGTGCATATAGCACCGTTCCCTTCAGAGAAATATTGTTGCACTCAGCGAAGGGAACATGGAGCATACTCGAACCAGTGGATCAGTTCGGCAGGAGATGAGCAGAGAGTTGGGAGTTATTTAATATGTTTAAATAAGTATTTAAATGTATATATAAGGGGTTATATTCCCTTCACTCCCATCGAACGCAATACGTCGGACACTTCGGTGGAAGACCAGGATTAGCCTCCTAAAAGGTTACCACAGCGGCTCAGCCGTATCGGGAACGCTACGGCTAGTATCGATTGGACGTAGTCCACTAGCTTCGGCTTACCACGAGAAGCTTATGCTTTCAACGAAGAGACTTTGGTCACCAACCAACGCTTAAGGCGCACCGGTCGGACCAGAGTCCGCTGTAGACAATCCTTCGGGATTGTCTATTTTTTTAACCTTTTCCTACACCTCTGTGGTGAGGGGAGGTCAGGAGCGTTCTGGAGGACAGAATGGGCAGTGTCTCACAGAGAGCGCGTTGGCGGGGCGTTTATTCTCGCTCGCCTCGTAAATGCTTTAACAGTTGGTTTGCTGTAAAGGTGTGAGCGTATCGGGTCTTTGCTTCTGAGCTGTTGTCTTGCTCGGGATCTGGGGTCTAGCAATCAACTAGCTGAAGGAACTAAAACTAGTTCCTTCGTCAGGGCTGGATCTTGCTGGATCTTGCTGGATCTCTTGTGGGATGGTAGTAAGGAAGACACAGAGAGATTATGTAACTGTATTTTTCAATACGGTTGACATAGCTTAAGGAGAAGGTTGCCCAGGGCGAGGGCAAGGATGGCCGTCTCCGAGCAGTATCATTAGAGAGACTTGGAGCACGGCTATTCTGTTGAGGAAGAGAGACTCAACGAAAGTTCTTATGAGAACTAGAAGCTCATAATGAGCTAGAGCTTCCAAGGAAGCTCAGGTCAATAAAAGACCAAAACCAGGGGCGATACGCTATGTGGGAAATACATTGTTCATTCAATGATATTTCCTACTTTTTATAACTTCCCTGATGATCGAGCAGGGAGGAATTGATAGCTAGGAATTACATAGATGTTGTACAGAGACACTTTGTTTAATTTCGTAGTTAGAATGCCCAAGAAAAACGAGCTCACTGTAATCTTCTAAAAGAGCTTGGGTTACTCACACAAAGTAGTACGATTCCGCTACTAGATGATCATTGGCCAATTTTAATTATTATAGAGATCAAGTGTGCAGTCTCGAAAACTACTTGTGAAGTAAAAAAATTGCTTTTGTTAGTTCACACGGTATTTACTGACCTCAAACACCTTCATATCGGGTCTTCGGAAACTTCGTCAAAAGAAAAAAATCTTCTATTTTCATCTTTTATAACTATTAAAATTTGGAGCTGCATGTTTAGTTTAGGCTTGTTTTTTACTTACCGCTGTATGTGCAGGCACATATTGATTTTCATTAACAATTATAACAGAATTCTAAATTTAAATGTAGCACGCAGATATTATATCAATTAAGTAAATTAAATGCACTTTAGTATCAAAATGTTAAGAACAAAACTGTTTCGATTTTATTGTTTTATATGTTTTCCAACGCTTATATACGAGTATATCATTCATAAATCATAATATGTATAATATTTATATGTTTTTTAATATATATTTTTATTATATCAAAACCATCTCTCGATATCATTTTACGTCACGAAAATATCATGCAATAAATAGATAGGAGGTTTTGACCGCTCTTCTTTTATTTGACCTCCGAACCACCATGCGCGTGGTGTGTGGTGGGTGGCGCATCAGCGCATGGCGCCAGTACGTCAACTGTAGCTGAATGTAATCAGGTCTCTCCATAAGTGATACATCGAGCGAGCTGTATAGTAGTACCACGTGTACTTGATTGTATGGTACGCTCCGCTCAGTGCGCTACAGTCACAGATTTACGTAAGATAAGGTCAGCTTATCACCACCGACCGGCCACCAGTTCGACGTGACGTGAGCGAGAAAGCGATTTCAAGAACGATTTGCACAATATCTGGCAAGGTGGTTTCGTTTGTTTAAAACATCCAACTACTTGTATTATTATACGGCCTAATTATATGGGATGGTATTAGAGTTTTATTGCAAAATACTTTCTCCAATCCAATAATACTTTGATTCAAAGGTTGAGAGTAAGGTGCAACATGCAGGTAATCTTAAATATGTGTAACAATCGCGAGAGTTGTTAGTAAGTAGGTACCTAATCTTCCTTTAACCTTTTATTTGTTAATCTTGTTATAGATTTAGTAAAAAAAAAACATGCAATGCCATCAACAATAAATTCTCATGACAAAATAATTTAATAAGCTTACTGGTTTTGTGTAGGCTGGCTGGTGCATTGCATTGCAGTCGTCATACATGTAACACGTTTTGTGCCCGCAACTTACGTCAAGATCTGAGCTATAGCGAATGTAAATAATTATTTATAGGTAATTATGAACTTTAGGTTTTCTATCGTATTTCCTTCTAATTAGGTTATTCTAAACGCTTTACTGAATGCTATTTTATGCTATTCTCGATCAAGTATAACCAACAATTTATTGACATGGCTTCCTTCTTGCAAAATAAGTTACTTAGAGCATGAACGACCAGCCCAGGTCAGGTATTTAATTGTTTTTCACTCAATTAACTTCAATATTTAAAATTACTTTTTGTCAGCGTCGGGCTTGGTTATTTAAATTTAACTACATTGTGACATTTTATTATTATACCTTAATAAATACTATTTAACGACTTCCAATCGGAGCTGCCATCATTGGATGACGGCAGAGTAGGATACATTTGTCAGCAACCCCTACTCTTCCCGTGGGTGTCGTAAGAGGCGACTTAGGGACTTCACATTGAACAGGGAATGGGCAGCAGCGCTCTCTCCAACCCGCCTGCCAGCCAAGCGTGGAGATTATGGCAAAACAGGAGGCTCATAGTCCAGCAATGGGCTGTAATGGGCCCCGTAGACGGTCAAACGGTTTGATTCAAACACGTAAAGTTTGGTTTGACTCAAACCATTTTGATCGTTTATAAAGGTGGTTTGAACGGTTTGTCAAACATTTACGTGTTTGAAGCATGTTTGATGCAATTTAATATTTTTCGTTTGATGCAATTTCATATTTGGCGTCATCCTATTGGGAGTTTGGGAGCAATCCTGTAATGATGACGTCTTTTGTAATTATTAGTTTTTAATAAATAAATAAATTTTGTTGTGTTTGACGCGTCAGAAGTGTAATTACGACAGCGTACAGTATGGATAGATGATTGATTTAAAGTAGCTGGTTATAGGATTAATTTTATTTGTCTTTATTTTGTCACGATTATTCTCTTACTTACAAACAAAAAGTTCACCATTACATTGTACTGCAAGCATATTGCAAGTAACCCAAAATTGAGCCCTGTATTTGTAGTTTTTTAAATTTCACATAGTTGGCCCATGGTGCGGATCAAATGTGTCTGTGTCCATTTTTTAAGGTATGATGTTATTTTCTTAATGATATTATGCAAAAAGATGAAAGACAAGTTAAGGCCTCTATCAGGCAGCACAAGCAGTGAGTGTCAAGTGCTTAGATCAAATTGATCTAAGGTCAAGTGTATGTATCAACTTCAAGTGTAAGTATATGTGTCACTTGCGTCGTCGTGACATCGCTTCAAGACATCACTTTGTCCGCTTGTACTCAGTATCGTAAACTTGATCCCCTATATCTGTCGCTAACAAAATTAAACACTTCTTTGTGAGTGCGAGTGGGAGATCGTAACCATCCATAATGAACAAGGAATAGGGCTTCTATAGGCACGTAAGTATAGACCGGGAGGCCGGGAGTGCGCCAGTGCGCGGCGCTTGACTGCATGTGTGTGACTCACATTGCGCTGATTGGCTCATCCGGCTCTCGCTATAGACGTCTTAACTCTTTAACTAGACTCGTCTTACATTATTTTTATCTGCTACCGAGAAGTATTAAGTTTGGTCGGCGGACTACTTTGGTCGACTTGAATAGCTTCTCATTTTACGCTGCATGCTGCATTGCGCAAGTATAGTACATTATCTTGGGTTATCATTATTTTTCTACTACATGTGGTTCGGGAAGTCGTTAGGGCACAAAGGTTCCGCAGTGTGGGCAGGCGTAGGGTTTACTGTCGATTTGGTGCAATGATATGACGAAGGTCGCCTGAATTATACCTCTGGATGGGGACAGCGCAGCACCGGTCACTGTCAAACTATTGAGGGAAGGAGGGAGGGGAGTTTGTCTATCAATAGACGTCTTTATATTTCTAGTATATTATTTATTATAGGTCTAATATATTTATTTTCTACGGCTAAGTGCGTCGCCCGCGCAAGCCGTGTCGTCGGGTAAACTCTACTTGCGGGCGGAGTAACTGCAGTGCTTACTTATTTATTTTTTCATTTTTGTGTCTTCACATCCCTACAGCCTACTTGCAAGTGCAAATGCAAATGGTCGTCCTCGTCTCGTTTACAAAGATGTTTTTTATATGTACTTACACTTGACTTGCTGTTTATTGAAGTGCCATTATTGCGGCTTCTGAGAATACGCAGATAAAATTAAAACCAGATGGCTTTAAAAGAACTTTATTATTGACCGCACTATCGATCTCCGATCCAAAATTTAAGTAGATAGTGAATTAGGTAGTTTAATTTGCTTTCATGGTTTTTATGATCAGTATAAATATATTCTAATTAATATTTACTTATTATTTTATTAGTGAAAAAAAGCGATCATATTGTCGTCAACTTGTTCAAAAAACTGTGTGCTAAATACCTATTTGTAAAGATTTAATAGCATCATAATATGAATGATACAATGTCGGAAAGCAATAACTTTACTTTTGCTCTTCTTACACAGCTGAGTATGGAGTAATAAAGTTAAGATAGCGGTTGCGCCTTTCTCGATGCTAATCCGAGAGTAATGTGCGTGGGCTATATTCGCAGATCAGCCTACGTGTTTGGATCAGTAAGGTGAGTTGTTGACCTGCAGTTGCACCCTGCAGTCAAACCTGTTCCTCCAGGAGGCTGCGCCACGCTCCGCCTTGCCTCGCGCGCAGCGCACCTCTAACAGCCGCCAATAAAACAATAAACCAGATAGCCAATCATTTCATTTCACTTTATCAACAAAGCGTGCTAGGTTCCGTTACCTTTGATACTTTATTGTTTATTTAGATTCGCTATTTCCTATAATATTTACGATCTGCGTTTGCAAATCGAATTTGCTTGATTATTTACAGTTAAGGGAGGCACCGGTAAACAGGAAGCCTGGAAACTTGGAAAGAACCGGCTTGTTAGAAATATTTATGGTCAACGTTGACATGTATGAGTTTCTCTGTTAATTAGAGATTATATCGGTGTGTCCCGTTAGTTTCGTATCTAGAGAGGTGTAGTAAAGTAAAGTAATTATCCTGGTGTGGTGCAGGCGGCGGCGGCGCGGCGCAGGCGCACGGGCGCGCGGTGATCGGAGCGAGCGCACGCAGCCACATGATGCGCGACACGAATAATAAACCGAGCCACTTCCTGCCAGCCGATAAGCGCTTCACACAGCGTACATCACATCACACAATACTTTATTACACAACCACACACGTACCACATGTCATACATTCTTGTGCTTCTATTCGATCGATCCACAGCAGTCTACTTGCGTGCGATACTTACACCTGCGATGCCGTTATTACTCACTGAAGCAGGAATTTTCCAATCTGTAGCATGTTGATTTTCTTCATATACTTATCCAATTTTAGTATTTGTTCTTTTCTTGTTAATGATACTCGTACGATTAAAATACTTTTAGAAATTTATCTCTACGTATATATGTATGACCATGAATGAGCAAGCCTCACCCATATCCGTTTTGCATAATCTGGGTTAGCCCCATCACGGGGGTTCATGGGGCGATTTTTCCTTTCCCTCGCACTTCTTACCATAGCTGCCATAGCATCCTATGCTGAGGTCTGTGCCCCCAAGAAGGCTTGTTGGAACTTCTTCGGGGTATGAGCCTAGTGCTCCCCGTCAAGTCCGGTTACGCATGAATTAGTTAGGTAAATTAAAAAGAAGCAAGCATGACATCAAACTTCGACCGAAGTTCTATAAGCGACTTTAGAGGAAACGACTAAGTAGATTAGATAATACGTGACTCAGTTTAACTGGAAGCTGTTGCACATTCAAAACACGTCTGTCGAGTTCACAGGTATTGCTTAACGATCAGAGATGACGAGTGATATGCGATTGCCTTGATGGGTGATCGTTGTCGTTTATGCATATGTGATAATTAGACCCATCGATGGTATTGTACCACGGTATTTACCTTACGATGTGTCCACGTTGATTCATAGTTCTGTCTGTATTTGTATGTACTGTACCCACGGAGACAATCCGTGACTGTACCCAACTAACGTGTTCTTGCTCACGGAGACAAACCGTGTTCTTGCTTCTTCGTTCAGTAAGTTAAGTCAGTGCTACACTTGTCCAGTACCTACCTAGTTTATTTGCGGAAGCTGACTTAATTATTATCACCTTTAATTGGAACGTGTCGCCTCGCCTTGGACAAGTCAATTACTACCAATGTTTCACCATTTATTGGATTTCCTTTATTCAACATTGAGTTATGGACAACCATTATTTTGCTTTGCTTAGTGATTAGCTATCTTATTTAAGATCCAATTATAGAAAGAAGTCTGTAAAATATCAGCAATGCCATTTAATGTAAGCAAAATAGGACATTTTAGTTTAATCAGGTTTAGTTTAACATAAAAGACAAATAAACTCACCTTATCCTTGAAACATACTCATACATACATATTTCGACTTTCTACTACGGAATTTCTAATCTCCAGACTTTGTCAATATATTTTTTACAAGGGATATATTTTTCACGCCCTTTCCTATATTTTGTATCATAATTATTTTATTATTGATTAAATAAAACTTTAACTAAATTGTACACAATGTTTTTTTTGACAAAGTGTTGCTTTACTATAATTTATCGACTATTACAAATTACTTAGGCCACAGCACTAGCGCATTCCATTCCTAACAACCGAACTGCACTCAGATCGCGCGCATGTTGATTCGATTTGTACACGTATCTTTGCATGAAACAAAATTTAGCAATACAGCAAGCGAGTAGAATCGTTGGCACGCTACTCTTTACATCTGCTTATAGTTCTATAGACAGATGAGAGCCACATCTGTCGAGAATAACCTACCAACCACGCACAAGGTTTATTATTGTATTTACCTATTTACAAAACCAATATGGGCACCTGAGGCTTAGTATAGAATGACAAATAGTAGTAACTCATCTCAGTTAAATTATTTATCAAATTCATTCCTACAAAAAAAAAACTGTTTTAATAACGTTTACTTAATCGAATGTTAAAATCTTGAAAGTTGCGAATTTGGTAATATCTTGCTTCAGTTTATCAAGGGTGGATATGATCATATGAACAGGTTTGGTTAGTGGCCTAAGAGTGCCGGCACAACAGCGTAACGAGGACGCGATGGATGACACAATAAATGTCTTAACGGTATTCGATTTGCACGGGGTTTGCGCGCGCGCTTTATGGTGTCAATAGGTGCCTGAGAGACGTTTTGGTTTTTGAGTTTTTTAGACCCCAGGTTTATGTGTATCTTTTTTCATTACAATTAAAAGTTTACTATTAGAGATGTTTTTAGTATTACCTATGATATGAACCTTAAATAAATAATCATGAATAAAAATATATACTTACAAGTCTATTCTCCATTATTTAAATAGGTACCGCCTTATGACTTCTGTTCTATGTCTTGTTTTTTTCCTGTTGTGTATTTTTGTTGTCAATAAAGAATATTGTATTGTACTGTAATATAATATTTTAGAAGCGTGTCGTCGTCAGTAAGTAAAGTTAGTGCTGCACTTGACATTTGTCCATAAAAAGATAACGTTTGCGAATTTCAGATCAATGATATTTCAGATACATTTTTTTTAAATCCCCTACTCTATGGAGATAAGTTAGTAGGGATTAGATCTTATGAAAAGATCGTCATTTTTGAAGAAAGTAATAATATGAAAGGCTCAATCAATGCTCTTGTTCGGTATTAAAACTAAACAAGAGCATTGATTGGACATAACGTTTCTTACTTTGAGGAAGATGAATTTGGATAGATGTTTGTATGAAAAGTTCGTGAATTTTTAAATCAAGAATAATATTATGAAATAACCGTCCCTCATTTAAAAACAAGAAACGACAATGTTTCACTTTTTGTTAACCTTGTGTGACCTTGTCACAAATGTTACATAAATAAATATTGATATCGATAAAAGTAGTAAATACGTCACCGCACTACATTTTGCGTGTTTGCATGCAAAAATTGATAATGTGTGCGGAAACTTACACAGTGTGCAATGTTTGTTTGTAACACTGTTTGTTTGGCCTATGCAGTTGTTATTCACCCGTTGCAAAATGCACGACAGAAAAAATTATTTTGCGATTTGAAACAAGCAAACTCTAGGTCTTTCTCCTCCAAGGTTACACCCAACGAGTGCACGCACAATAACATAATACATGCTCGTTCTGCTTTCAATTGATATTTTCGAAACCGGTAGTCATAATTTTCATAACACACTCCAGCAATACTTGAAGAAACTGTCTCTACATATATACATACTAAATATACAAAAAAAATTGAGAACTATCTCCAAGCCTTTATCAGAATAGTTAGTGACTTTCCTATAAACAAAAAAAAATTGCGAAAATAAATCTGAAATTTTGCGTATCGTTGTAATTTTGTTTTGAATTTGCAGTGTTACGAAGTTTTCGATAGAACTTCGCATAAGCAACACGCATGTGTAGACCGGGTGGCCCACTTCAGCAGATCGAAGGCCAGAAGTCAATTTAGGGCGAGCCACAGACTGCGCGCGATTCGCTCCTCGGCCCTGCTGTAAATGTCATTCTGTCGTTCGTTACATAATCAAGTATAACAATGAGGCGGTGAATTTGTTTTACGGTAGAAGTATATAATATCCCACCAAAAACATACATGTGAATGGGTGCCAAGTTCAAGTAAGGGCCGTATATGAGCTGTTGATGAAGTTGAAAGGAAGTGGTTGAAAATAAAAATTTGTCCGAAACTAACACACAGAGCAAGTTAAATGGAAGCTTGTAGCAATAATAATTATAATAGTAAAAAAAATTAAAAAACACGCTTATGTCTACTATCCAACTTCTGCTTACATCATCAATCCCTCGTCACCAACTGCACTGTATTCGACTTATCCTAACAAATTAAAAGAACTCAAACTCGAGAAGTTTACTACTAGCCATTTAAGAGTTCCACTGTCCAGTTTCTGGCTCCATCATCAGATCCTCGTCACCAAAGCCACTGTATTCGACTCATCATAACAAATTAAATGAGCTCCAACTCGAGGGGTTTTAAGTAAAGTAAACCATTAAAAAGTTCCACTACACCCAGCTCCTGGCTCCATCATCAGACCCTCGTCACCAACTGCGCTGTATTGGACTTATTATAGCAAATTAAATAAACCCAAACTCGAGGGGTTTACTAGTAACTATTAAAGAGTTCCACCAGAGACTCGGATCAGATCAGCTCGATGGTACCAAATTATTGTATTGTCATCCGAATTACACAAAACTACAAAATTTCAAAATGATACGACAAACAAAAGTAGGTTAAAATTGAATTTCAAGATTTGTTTACAAAGTTAGTCATACTCGTAAAGATAAGATAAATGTGTCTTTATTCGAAGTAAGATTTTACAAAATATTTTTTTGACGTCATAGCAAGATGGCCCGTTCACTACAAGTGTACGCTCACTGTGGAGAAGTACGGCCGGAAGAAACTCCACAGGATTCGCAACTTCAGTACTTTTCTTTTTTTAAATAAAAATGTTGTTCACAATAATCGATCAATATTCTTAAGAGGGAAGAATAGCTTCGCGATCCTAACGAAATAGGTATTTAGGAAAACATTTGCTATCGTTTCAGCACAATATATTCTAGATTTATAGGTTTCGCTTTTTAAAAATAAATACCTACATTGTTTTTGTTCAACAAACGGCTTAATTCGACACATTTTTATCACAACAAAAGCACGTTACTTGAGATGCCTATAAGTTTGAATCTATAGCAAATTTTGAAAAAAGAAAAAGCTATGAACCTAGTCATTGTGTCAATAACATACTAAAAAATCATGGAGATTGGAAAATATTTAGAAGTGGATAAACGTTTTCTCTTTTTGTATGGAGGAGCACGTACTATTCTTCCCTCTTAATGTTTCCTGTGCCTTGCTGGAGCATACGAACACCAAGCATCCTTATCAATCAAATAGCCATTTAATTTAAATTTATAGTAAGACTTTTTGCATAGTCTGTTTTACAAGATATTGAAATAAAATAATCAGATAGACTTCCTTAGCTAGTTTATATAGTGGTGATTATCTAATTTATTCTTATTTCTAGTATTACGATCGTAAATGTCAATATATATCATCATCATCGTGTGGGTTGTAAGGTCGACAACCGACCTCACATAGTTTTTTGATTTGATTTAGTTACAAGTGAACATAATAAAATCATTTTTTTCTTTTAGTTAACTATTGGGGTCGTTATAGTCATTTAGTTTTAATTTATAGTAAGACTTTTTGCATTAAATCTGTTTTACAAGATATTGAAAAAGAAATCCAGGAAGACTTAATATACTACTAACTTCTTTTAATTAACTATAATTATTGGGATCGTACCCTCCACTTAGGTGGAGGAGGCTCATAGTCCAGCAGTGGACTGTAACGGGCTGTTGATGATTGATTGGGGTGGTACGTAGTCATCTATCTACATGCACATAAAACTACTTAATGTCGTCGCACTGTGAGAATGCCGTCCTGAAGTTAATCACGTGACTATTTTTAGGGATGTAGCACAAAATATTCAGTAATGAAAATATACGAAAATATCCGAAATCGATATTAATTACTTAGTTTTCAAAATCGATTTGTATGATTAGTTTTTTTTAGCTTATAACCACACAACAATAGATTAATAGCTCTTAACGTTAAGTCTCAACTGGAATCCTACCATGCTAATTGAAATACCGCATTTGCCATTCCTTATTATTTCACTTTACGCAATTTCAAACAAATTATTAAATTACGTATAATTCTTTATTTTTTACCCTATCGGATTTGCTTTAACTCATTGACAATTTGATATTAAACATCTAAGTATGTATTACCATACCAATTATTTTAAGTCTATACGATTATTCGAATATTTTCGGATACTTCGGAATCGAAGTGGAACAGCGGACCGTAAGCGGACCCAACGGGCTAACCTTGCATCGACGTTCATTCATAACTTCATCTCAGGAAACACATTGAAATAATTGATAAATTTATTATTTTGTATTTGATTGTCAAATAAAATAAAATGTTTCGTTATATAAAAATATCAATTGTACGCAAAATGCTATTTTATGTAACCAGGCTTCATGGAGCGTTAATTCAAGGTTAGTGTACATCACATAAAAATGGTCACGTGATAAACTTCAGGACGGCATTCTCCCAGTGCGATGACTATAACTATAATAAATTAGAAAACAAAGTTATTTATTCACCTTGCCTGTTCCCAGCCTGCATACTAAATGCTTGAAAAGAAACCGCATTAATAACTTTGTCTCCTATAATAAAACATAATTTTGAGTCCAATGGCAAGAGCTACATTCATGATGTTTGGAATTCTAGGTAATTAGACCAGGCCTTATTAGGCAAAATTTTATTATTCATGAAAAATTTTAAGTGTGTGTGTAGGTCCAATAAATTTCAAGTTTTGGGGGGTTGACAGTGACTCGTAATGGTTCGTGTAATATAACACACTGTCGTCGCCCTTTTCTTTTGCGAACTTGGCGGACACACTGCCGCACTGACATACTGCCGCACTGACATACTGCGACTGCCGTGTGTCTAGATTCTACATGTATAATTTTAAATAACGTGAAGATAATGGCTGTTTCAGTACCACGAAACACAGTTTTTAGCATAAATCGGAGGAACAGCAAAAAAAAAAATGCCTAAAATGGAAATTAAAAAAGTGCAATTTTATGTTGAAATTAGGAAGTAAAACGAAAAAAAAAAATCGACAATATATTTGTGAAAATATATTTGTATGTTTAGATGTTAGGATGTTTGTTCCGCCTTCACGCTTAAAGTACTCAACGGATTTGGATGAAATTTGGAATGGAGATAGTCTGTTACCTGGATTTACACGTCTTATTCCCATTTAAAAGTCTTATTCCCACGGGAAAATCTTACACAACGCGAGCGTAGTCGCGGGCAGACCGCTAGAAATAAAAAAATCGGTTAAAAAAAAAGTCCTGCAATATGATGCAGAATCATGGGCTGAAATCTGAATGCACTCTTATCATTTTATGGATATTTGTCTACAACCTGTATATTCTGTGACACGAGATGAGGTCTGAGATTCTAAACTCAGTACTTCCTCATTGGTATGCCCTTGACGTACACTGTCGAGTCAAGTAGATTCCGAGCCAAAACCTGACTTTTCAGTCATTGTTTTCGCATTGTCGGTCGTACGATGAGTACGAATAGGTCAAGATAAAATTATTATGTAGATAACTTTCATAGCAAAATCCTGTGTCCTGATGGCCGACTCCGAGAACGTTGTACTGTTTCATTAGAAATATCTATCTATTGTGGCGCGTGCAGTAGGCTCGCAAGTATTTCTGGCGCCATCATCACAGGCCTAATGTAAATTGATTGACATGCTTTTTAAGCGGTTACAGCTCGCGTGGCGGGTATTTTTGGCGTAATGGGCGCACTGACGTAAACCAATTCGACGGACGCGGCGTGGGAAGCTCCGCGGAATCCTTGTGCTGCTGGAGAATACTTACATCGTTTTATGGTGCATTAAATTGTTTTACAAAGTCTGAAATTTAACGGGACGGTTTAATTTACCCCGATTGCTGGACGCACCTTGAGTTCAAAGCCGCAATCTGAATGTAGAAGGAATGCGTCCATTGCAATGATATTATATACATACGTCCATTGCGAAATAAATGTTACTTACAAAAATCTCACGCCACATGATTTCTTTCATTAAAGTCGCGATATTGTTTATTATCAACAAAGGTCGTCTGAATGAAAACAAAAAGAACGTAGAGAGTCATTGTGTTTAAACAAAGCGTGTGAACCCTGAGTTGAAAGTTTGCCTCTGACGGCAACATAGGATTATCTGCGCTGCTGGAAGGTAACTGCGCAAGCTGAAGTGGTGTGCACCAGCTGCTGACAGAAATAACGCGATTTATTGACACGTCTGGTGCACGTGAACTTTACACTGCACAACGTGCTTCTTATCGTTTAGCTAGGCATTCAGTTTTCATGCAGGAATGTACTTTTGCGCCTACTTGCGACAGTGAAAAAAGTAGCGAAAGAATTTATTGCACAGCTAAGCTCCACGCATTATTATTCTAACCTACAAGAAGGCTTCCTGCTGTGTTTTAACCGTCTCATATCATCAGGTTAAATTGAATGTCTCTCCTGTATCTGCTTGGGTTGTTTCTCCATGTTATTAACGATTACTAATCTTAGAATCATGTTTCACAATAAACTACATGTCAGCAGTGGTGCTATTGATCGGCGAGTTACACGACAGTGTTCTACATAATGGCCAGACACTTGCATGGCCGGAATTGTGACAAATGAGTTACGAGGGCGTTGTCTATTGCTGTTGTCCGAGCGGCTCCGGCGGCTGTTGTCGGGCTTGCGTGCATTAGCATAGGGGCAGGACGCATGACACCGGCTTGTCGGCACAACGCACCCAAAACGCCGCCGTGGGCGAAACCCATACCATTGACTACATTATGGGAATTAATTACCTATATCAACTCTACACTACTCGAAACAGATCAGTGGGCGTTTTATATCTCTGCTTGAATAACATTCTCATATAATCCCCTTTAGTCATTCTGGGGAACTGTAAACAAATCCCTCGACATTTGACCTATTTTCCTATAAAACGAATCCCAAAATATCAGAAGCTCAAGTCATAATATCGGAAATTAAATTGTGAAATTCATAAAGAACACAGAATAGCTTTTAAATTTTATGAAAAATGCAGAGATTTGGGGTCAATATAAGCAACACAAGCTTTTATTATTATGTTGTGAGAGTGGTCCCATTGGGCTGGGGTGGCGGCGGCGGCGGTCACAGCCACAGCAAGGGCCTCGGGAATATTAGCATAATCCGGCTTTATGGGAGAGCGCACTGAAAAGGATTGCATGAATGAGGTATGCTTCATTACGCTAGTTTCTTCCTTGCTTGCCGTCGTCTCGGTGCCATAATGAGACTGGAATGGAATGAATGAGGATGTAATGGGATAATATCTGCATATATGCATAGAGTAGTATGCTGCTTATAGAGCCCCATTGAAACAAGTTCTATTGTCTCAAGTTGTAAGCAGATTTGAGTTCCTACTACATATAGAAAAAGAACAAAAAAAATACATGACAAGTGAGTCATGTGCTTAAGCATTCTCTTTACACATGCGCTATCTAATTTAGCTGCTCCAAGCCTCCAATAACTGTGGCTGAGACATACAACAGTATTATTATAGCCTACAAATCAATCTGTAACAAAAGATTTTGTAGGCAAGTTGGTACCTCCACCACTCGAGTGGTTTGTTTGCTAAGACTATGAGCAGATATTTATTTTCATTTAACAGCAGCAGACGCATCTGTTTTAAATAGTAGCGAAAAAAATACCATAATAACACGCATGTTTCATTTCAATGTGTTTACTTTCGGATCTTTTTACATTCGGACTGAGTGCAATATTCTATACTGTTCCGAACAGTGGTAGTCGGAAGCACGACGGGGTAATTATGGTATATTTATTTATCACAAAATGACAAGTGCTATATGAGTGCTCTTTCAGCCGGCATCTGCTTTGGTTCAGTAGCAGAAGATGCAGTTAGGCCAGTGGTCATGTGAAAGTTCAAATGTGTGTAGGATATGAGGCGTGTCGATAGCGGAGTGCTGCCACAGAGCAGTTTAGCCGCGATTGGTACAAAGTAAAAGAGTGTACTTCAGTAATATTGCTTCAGGGCTGAACTGGAGTAGTGGGACGGATTAGGATAAACCGAGTCAATGGCCGGGTCACGTGGCTATTTGCGTTTACTCCCGCCCCGCGCCGCCCGCCCCGCACCTTCCGTTCCTTGGAATCTACCCGCGACCGACTAATTTTGGTTACAAATTTGTTCGTAGACAGATCAGAGTAAAGGTCTTCGCACATAATCATCCACTCAAAACCGACTCCAACTCAACTCATAGTATGGCACTGAAATGTAAGCTTTTTATGGAGTAAATTTTACAACACGTCAGTTGAAAGTGGACGACGAGTAGACGACTTGTTGATATCGAATTGATAGTTCGAGTTGGAATTGGAAGGGTGTTGGATTGGTTCAAGTTGGTGTAATGTGCGAAGACCTTAAAGGTGTTTCTTAGAACTAGTTTCATGAAATGTTGTTTGGCATTATTAACAGCTACCAACACATTTTTGAAATAATTGTAATTAATGACGTTCTTTGGTGGGGATACCCACAATACCACCCCACGTATCCTACAATATTTCATATGGCTTTTAAATGTCACCCTTTAACACCCATGGGGGTTCTCCTTCCGTGTCTGCGCCATTTTGATCCAAAAACGTAATGCTACGTGATTAATAAACTCATTTATTAAAACCGTGTGTGTTATTAGACAAGCGTGAGCGCCCAGCACCCGCGCCCGCTCGGCGCCCACCCGAACAAACAGTCCAGCATATTATGTACACGCGCAAATTTGGTAGTATGAACGAAGTCACCTATGTCTAAAATAAAAATAAATAAATAAATAATGTCTTTATTATTTAAAAAATGCACTTTGAAAGGAGGACAAAATTGACCTTTGAGGACTTTATTTTATAACCCAGACCACCCCAGACGTTAGCGATGATCATCATCATCATCGTGATCTCGATGATGAGATCACCGAGATCATGATGACGACGGTGATCTCATCATCATCATCGATCACAGATCCGGACGATGAGATCACCGTCGCGATTAAAGCTGCCATTGCGTGTAGGCCACACACTACCACAGAATGCCCTTCAGGTAGCAACCGCCCCCGCCGGCGGGGACGCGGAACTAATAGTAGAATTAATTCAGTAAGACCCGGTAGGGGTCATTCTTCTCCGACGCGCTTCTCGCCCTGGCAACGTTCTGGGCCGCGGTCCGAGCCCGTCTGAGGGCGCCCCCAGATACGTTGTCATAAAATTCCTAAGGGGTACGAGCCTTCTGCTCCCCCGCAAGTCCGCGCCCACTATATTACCACTCTGGTATAAATAGTGATTAGGTCCGTAAAAAAAAAAAAAAAAACGTTAGCGTCTTTGTCTTTGTCTTTGATGATTGCTTGTGATCGAAATGTTTGGCGTGATAGAGAGGATACCTTTTCCCAGCAGTGGGACAAAAATAGTCTTAAAAAACCAAAGATTCCATCAAGCAAATAATTGCACTCGGTGGCTTCAACTCAACTCTGTTCCATCCCACCCACACACTTCATTCTGTATCAGAAATATCGTCATCGTCAACACTCTTTATTAGATAACAACTTGAATATCAAGACGGTCTCCAAAATACGACGTGTTATCGAACAAGTAGACAAATAGGGCACCTGTAGATAACAAGGTTGACGACCTACGAAACAAAGAGCTCTTTAAATATCAGGTAGACAAACGATGATACTGCGATACCGACTCAAATAAACCGATTCACTTTAAAACGGTAAGTAGGCTTGCACGACATGACATTCCAATGATTCTAATCACAAACTTTTTGTTGATAATTTTATTATTGATAGCCTTCTTACTTTGACCAGAGAATATTACGAAAAGATTGTTTTTTTGAGATTTTATGATACTTCTGTAACAAAAGTGATTCAAAAACACCTTTAGGTTTTCTTTTAGTGAAGCTTATTTTAAACGAATATCGTGGTAATTACCCGGTAGATATGTGTGTTATTAAAGTTGTTCAGTTTCATCATATTGTGATGTGACCTACTACCAGAGAGGTTTTGCATCATTTTGCTAACACGTATAATACTTAGTACCTAGTACCTACTTTGACGAGCAAGAAAGCAGTGCGTAGTTGAGAAGAGTTCACGTCACGTGGTGAGGGCAAGAATGGTGTTGCGGAAGGTGATGAACGAGAAATAATAGTCTCGATTTCGTGACTACTAGGAAGCTTTCACTAGCTCGATTGACTCTAGTGTCGCGTGATAAATACCGTGTGGAGATCGCGGGAACGGGGAAGGTAATGACGCATTGTTCAACACAATCCACCTCCAATAATGAGGTTCCTGTCTCCTGCCTGCTACTATGGATCATTCGGCTGCGTTAATGCGGTGATAAAGTGTACTTCGACGACTGCGCGATCAAAAGCTAGCTGTCATTCGACGCTGCTAGATATTGATAAGGTTCGGTCTTAATATCGGCCTTTGTTCAATCTAACAATGTGATCGTCGCGTCGGCATCAGGTTTAACGGGTAGTTGTTACAAAACTGTTGTCTAGGAATGTTATTTGTCTATGTAGTTAAGCGAATTGAGGGCTGCAAGTTAAACCGAGATGGAATCGAGGTTGGGCTAATGCGTGATTGTTTCCCAATTAGCATATTGCTTCATTGGGTTGTATAAAAATATGAATATTGTGCAGTGGGGCGCCGAATACTTTATATGGGTTTAAGCGGCGAGTGGGTGGCGGTCGGCCGTGAGCCGTCGTCGTTGGCTTGCACGATTAGCCAGGCCAGCCTCGCCCGCAACATTGCGATTGCGACACTACCGACAATAATTACCTATTGCTATTTTAATATTTACTTAATTTAATTAATTAGAAACGTTACGCTTACTGTAGAAATAATACCCTCCTCAGTTAGTGGTACCCTCCTCAGTTGAGGTTACCACCTCAACAACTATTTTTCCTTAAGGCATCTTACAGTAATAAACATAGTCTAGAGAAAAATTTTTATAATATCTTTTGAATTACCTACTACACAGATTTAAAAACAAGTAGAGTACCTACATAATAATATGATTGATCACGCACCTATCTCCGCGGTAGTAGGAATGAGCAGATATTTGGTAGGCTACAACAGAATAACTTTAAACTCTCAACCTTTGTTCAAATGCCTAAGACTGTTGAATCCTAACATAATACACCATAAATTATGCTGTTGTTTCACAAGTTTCAGTTTCAGAGTCAGTACACGTGACACATGCAAATTCACCGCTGGAGAATGAATGACACAGACCTATTGAGGTCAATTATGAAGATAATGCATCCGGCCAGAGCGTGCGGAGTGCATTCGTCCCAGATTTATGACAGACGCGCTGTGGTCCCGCGACTCCCGCCGACGACAGTGCGTCGAGTATACGCCTGCGGCTGCGGCGCGACCCTCGGGGTGAACGCTCTGCCCCGAGTCGTCGACACCACGATAATTACCGTCGCTACACCGCGGCCCTACCTACGCCCTGCGCCTTCCAAACCCTAGCTCTCACACATGCTAAGCTTCCTAATTGGTCCTCATCACGTCTCAAACAAAGACTTTCTGCGTACTTTCATTTCGCCCACAGGTGCCGGTTCAAAGGTTAACTACGTATATTAGTATTACGTGATTCGGACTGTTGTCCAAGGCTGCGTATAAAATATTTAGAGAATCGATCTCCGGGCCGAGTTATGTCACGAGAGTGGCTATAAGAAGCTCCAAGGGCCACTTTATGACGCTCTTGTAGAGCAACTTGTCACAGAATAGGAGGCGGACACAATGACTGTTACGTGCCTTTATAATGGAAACATGTTGAAGACAATGCATGTTTGGTTTTCCTCTTCAAGTGTCTGATGTTTGCGTGATTCAAATTACACCCTCTGTTTTGAACTGTTGAACTATCTGTACGTGTTATAATACAATAAGTACTTACCTAGTAATTTATGGGATCGATTCTTGCTGACCAGTTTTATATTTTGCGGAATGGAAAGCGGTCGGTCACATAATCACATGGGATACAATACACGTATGATTTACTGTCACAAAATTGTTTGCAGAATTAGATTGGCAGCATAAAGTTCCATGCCAAATTCTGCATACTTATCTTCAATTTTATCTAAAATCTTATGAATTGAGATAAGGCTACGATATAGTTGAGTATCTGCGATACTTGATGGTCACGCGCGGCCGGCAGCTGATTGATGCTAAAGATCTTTTATTTAACGCCTACCCGCAGGTGGCAAACGAGCCCCTAGGTGCTTATCCCGTTAATATTGTTTCTCTTACCTTCATCCTTGATCTCTGCCTTTAGTAGGCAGTAGTGTGTTAGTGAAGAGCTTCAGCTCGATCATGGCCTCGTGTTGACTGTCTGGGTTAATATATCATTTCCAAAATTACTTTAGTTTTGAGTTTAACAATAGGACGCACTCTATGCTGTGCGACGATGACGTTGTAAAACTATTTTTGTTTGATATAAATGGGGCCAGTAATGGACGATTTAAGACAAAACATTTAATAAGGTTAGGTGGGTAGTTATTACGTCTACATTGAATGAACTGAGACAGAGCGTAGTACGAACATTACCATCGTCTTTTAGGGTGGTATTCCACTAGTCAAATTTCTTGGTCCAACGTATATTTTTGATCAAAGAAATTTTATGACTTCATCAAACATAAGTACTACGATCACCGATATTTGTTTAAAACTTTTTATGGTTCATTTTTGTCTTTTCCCATATAAAAAAAAATTATAGCCGCACTTATCTACAGACGCTTCACGTCCCTCTATTTATTTTGTCAAATTACGCCAAAATCTTGGACAAAGATATTGGCCTAGTGGAATGATCATCCATCAAAGAAATATTATCAAATATTGGACACAAGATGTTTGACTAGTCGAATACCACGGGTACCCTTAGTCACAGAGTGGCAACAGACAAAATATTATGTGTAGCAAATGTGTAGGATGGAAGGAAAACATAAAAATGTTTAATTGGATCTACTTATACTTTCAAAATGATCTTTAATGTAAACATTTAGATTAAGCCTAATAAAGTTGTATTAATTTCCTGAGTGTCTTGGTGTGTGTGTATGATGTGTATACGATACGTCCTGAATTGTGGTGGGTGGTAATAAGTACTTTAACAATCATCTAACAGTACTCATTTCGTAGAATTTATTCGCAATGGGAAATAATTTCATTATGACCATTTGTTTACGAGTTCAAGCCTGTCTGCGGTCGGTAATGTCGGTATTACATGGAACTTTTGTTCGTATAAACAATGTTTTAACATTTATTGAATAATTATTAACAAAGGTGTTTTCTGTTTCCTGTAAATACAACAGGAATAGGGTCTCAATAATTTAATTTTGAAATTAATGGAGTTTTGATTGAGCGAACTGCTTTCATCTCTAGCGGCCATTGAGAGGAAGTTATAAACAGTGGCAATCTACTTCACCGCTAGGGTTGTAAGAGATAGGCCAGATAACCATGACAATGTATATTTTTAAGCATATTTGGCTATTTAATATTATTATCCGTTTGATTATTTATATTACTTAACTCTAAACTTATGAGCTTGTGCCCTTGTGCCTAGAATAGAAAAAAAAACAATATTGCACAGCTGTTCAACATTATTACTATGCTCGGGCATTGGCAGCCCTACTACTAGTGCCAATGCTGTCACCTCCCTTGATTAATTATTATTGCTTCATCAAACAAAACCCCTCAAAGCAGTGACAAAATGCCAAATCGATTCCCAACCGAGACCGAGCGGTTCCGTCGATACATTTATATTAATTACCCGACATAACTGTTCGGTTGGCAAAGCAAAACGGCCTTGTGGGAAAAAACATCGTCATGCTTTAGCAATTTGCTAATGAAAATGACTTATTATTGATTCACATCGACAGCCCTAATTCAGGGTAGGCTCGAGCCCCTCGGTGGGGACCTAGGTAATATAATTTAATACTTATAACTAAGTGCAGCTTACGCCTTAAATATGTATAAGTGACCTCATCATTAATGGAAGAGTGGTACCTCCCAATACAGGCAACTTTGTAGCTTAAAGGGAGGTCCCAAACCTCAATAGATTAATAAGGCTGTCTGTTTAAAGAAATAAACATATTTTTTTATTTTTTTATTTTATATTAATTAGTGCAGTTAAATTTATAGTTACCCCTTTGTGTCTATTTATATTCAGTTTATATTTTCTAGTTACGATTTTACTTTTAAATACTTGTTACCCCACTCATGGATAGTAGCTAAGTAGGAAGTACTTTCAATAAGTAAGGGAAATCCTTTTTTACAGTTACCACCACTATAGCTTTTATTGCAGAGTTAAGTGCGTCCGTTTTCCTTGACGCTGCACAGGGCAAACTTTGATGTGTATTAAGGGATATAAAGGTTTGTATGGAGGAAATTCAGAGGGCTATTTCTTTGTTGATCGCCTGCGTATTTGTCGCGTCTCGTGTCCACTTAAGGGCTCGTCCTGTCCTTCAAGGGGATAATGGAACTCGCATCCAAAGGGATTTAAATAATAGGGAACGAGGCCCAGCTCTGTTGGCGCATGCTGATGTAATACCGGACAAATCGCGCTGTATTAAGTAGTTCATGTTTAGTGATGTCGTCGTGGCAAATATTCTGGCAAAGAACTGTATTATATTAAAATTACACAATATAGAGGCAAAGAAAATAAGGAATGAATTAATAGATTGATATAGGTAATAAGGTTGCCTAAAAGAAATTGCTACCTTAGCAATAAGGCCGCCTGTTTGTGCACTCTACTTCTTGTGTGTATTTTCTTCTGTGTACTTCTTGTGTGTTATGGAATAATGTACCTATATATTATATTATAATAGATAATAATGATCGCTTTTCTTATAGTTAAATGGAAAACATAGCCCACTGTCATACGGGTGCTAAGAGAAAACATTTTTTTAAATGTCACGTTTAAGGTATTCAGATTCTTATATCGAAATGTCAATAAATACCGAAATGTTTTAAAACTATATGCATGTTACATTCCCGGCACATGTACGGTTCAGCCGCCGCATTTAATCACAGGCAGAATTAATTTTAGTATCGTACGTCGACATTTCAAAGGGTTTAACCCCTCCCTTCCCCTTCACCAGACCCCCTTTCCTGTATAGTTTCACACCCAATTATCGGAAAATCTGTGTCCTGAACACGATTAACTAGTGTGCACTGTAGACTGTCAATTGTTAAACGGGCTGGTTTCCGCAACTCGACGTCTATTGCGCCTATTTTGCGTGTGGGTGGGAATGCAGTGTCATTCGAGCCAACCCAACTCCTCCAGGCAGCCCAGACCAGCCAGATCCAGAGACTTTCAGTATGCGTACGTACGTATACCTACACTACCTAATCAATACGTGGGGCATACTGAAAGTCTCTGGATCTGGCCACTTACAATAAAAGAATGAAAAAACAATTATGTAATTCGAAAATGGAACTCTTTAGGAACAAGTTACTTTTTAATTTGGGAGACTGTCATTTGTTTTTTCAACGTAACGTCCTTTCGAAGATTGTGCGGTTAGAGATTAATATTGACACCGTACGACAACTTATTGAAAATGCCAAAAATTACTTGCCAGCAAATTCGTGCTTTGTTAGTCATTGGAATGAGCCAGTGCAAAACATTTTACATGTGCATCTGAAGGTTCGGAAGCTTTGCACTCGATGGATACCGCATGGCTTAACGGAGAACCAGAAACGACGGCGTATCCAGTGGTGCCGTAAAATGATAAAAAAAGTTTAACGGAGGACCAGTCATTGGTTGTTTATAATATCGTGACATGTGACGAAAGCATGGTGAAACCAATGCTTTGAACCCGAAAGAAAAAGCCAGTCTTTCCTTCTGAAGATTTGCCGGCGAAAGTTAAGAAAAGTCGAAGCATTGGTAAAAAAATTGTTGCTTCTTTTTTCTGGAAATCAGGACATTTTAGTACAGTATCGCTTGAAGATCAAAGGGCAGTGACTGCAGATTGGTACTTCAACAGAGTCTTAGAAAAAGTTCGCGAAAAGCGTCCTCGAAGCAATGTCCTCCATCACCACATTAATACTCACATTCCGCTAAGGTAACAGAAGCCTTCAAATTGATGCCGCATTCGCCTTACAGTCCGGACCTCGCACCCTGCAACTTCTCTTTGTTTCCAAAAATTAAAGACAAACTTATTAGAGGCACACGTTTTACGAGCCCTGAATCGGCGGTAAATGCGTAGAAGCCATTGAAGAAGTCCCTAAGGAAGACTGGTCCATCTGCTTTGTTTCAGCGAATGAAAAAATGCATTAATTGCGAGGGAATATACTTTGAAAAACAAAAAATGTATCGTAAATCTTATATCTAGTCTTATTTATTAAAATCCAGAAACTTTCAGTATGCCCTAGTATTCCAATGATTATAGCACATAGTTGTAGCAAGCGTGTTAACCGAGTTCCCGATATACTGCTTGTAGCCAAATATTCTCGCGTCTCGTAGCCCTACTATATGCTACGCTCACTACGCCGTAGCCGTAGCTGCGTTCACGGTTAGAACATCGTAGCGGAAATGTATCGTTGGCTACGTTGTCGTTGTTGTCGATGATATCACTATTAAATAATTATCGCAAATCCTCTCGGGTAGTTGTTCAGCCCACAAAACTAAACAAGTTTTGTTTCAATATTCTAATTAAAAATATACAAAATGACTCAGCCAACTAATTAGTTTGTTGGTATATATGAGTTTGATTTATGAAAAGTAATTATTTTTTAGATTTTGGGATAGTTTTTTAGCAAACGTTGTTCAGTGCAACTGAATCCGATATTGCGTTGCGTTATGTAGTTAACACGTGTATTATGCTGTTATTAATGTAAATTTGAATTTTCGTTGATCCTATGATAAGCAGCGTACCTACCAACTACCAACTACCATACCAACTATCAGTTTAATTTTTCATTCAATAATGCTCTTTGAAGTTTGTATATTTGGCTGTGGTTTGGCCAAATATGATGGCTGGAAAATCAAATTTTCCGCACGGTGGAGTACCAAGGCTAGAATAAATAATATAATCTAGGTAGGATAGTGTCGTAGTATTTATTTAGTAACGAGTTTTATTCGTATAAATTAAAATTAAAGATCTCTTTTTGGTGATTCAAGTTGACTCACTGTTTGACCATACCTATAACCCTGTTTCAGATAACATTGGAAAAATATTTCATAAGACACATTTTCAGACACATGTCAACCTCCATTAGCTTACAAGTGTGAATTATGAATAACCTTTTTTCTGCCATACATATTTTTTGTCTTATTTCCAATGTTATTTGAAATGAAGTACCTATACCTACGTGTTTGATTTTGATTACTTTTATTTTACTTCCCGCAATTGATCATTGTATTTTAATGACTCCTTATTTTACATGTATGAGTATTAGTAGGCTACCTACCTACCTATATATTACTGAACGTAATTTTTGCCGACTGCGAAGGAAGTTTATCGTGCAAATATAGAGCGGAAAAATATACGGAAGAAGGCTGGCAATATGGGAAACTTCGAAGCTTCAGCCATTTTGTGGAGATAAATAAATATAAAAAGATCCGCAAGGTAATGTTACACAACGATTGAACTTTGATTTTCATCTTTTGGTTTAGTGATTTTTTAATATTTATAGCAATCTATACATTCTATTACACATGTGTATTTAATTTATATGTTGTCGTTTCTCTGTAGAAACATAAGTAAATCTTCTTATTGTTCAAAGTTATATAGGTATGTTTATGTACGACCTCTGATTTTACGTTGACAGACTTTCTACTTAATTCGCAAAAACACCTCATAAATATTTAATATTTCACCTTAACACTAACTCATTGCATTGACTCAGTGAATTTCTTGCAACCGCCGAGTAGTCTAGGAAAGCTAGTCATCGCAACTGTTGTAACCCAGATTTGGGTTGGTTTTGGTCAGGGGGGGCAGTGGGGCGCCTAGGCTGCGTGCACGCCGCCGGCGACAACAGCGTGCGCGCTGCTGGTGACGCGACGCAACTGCGTGCGTGACCGTGACCACAGAATCAGTGACATCAGAGTGTGTGCTGCGCGGAGCTGGGAGGATGAAGTTTGGACAACCTGTTGTAGTTTTTTGGTCGCATGAATTAAACGCTTATGCAGATATGAATTGATGGAGCAATCAAAATGCAAAGGAACTCCAACTAACAGTTGCAATGAGCGTTCTACATTTCCCCTGATTTTTAGGCTTCCATAGTCAACAAGGATCCCTTGTAGTTTCTGTCTGTCTGTCTGTCCGCGGCTTAGCTCAGAGACTCAGTACTGTAATTTGGCCTGGATATACATATTAATCATGCCGACAAAGCTGTAGAATAAAATAAAATATAAAAATTGTGCGGGTAATTTGTTTTATTCTTGGCATAGTGTGAGGTAACGTTGGATAGGTTTTTTAAAAAATAATGCGAGTTTGCTAAAACAATTTTTCGATGCTAGTGCGCCAAGTAGGTTTTACAGACCAACTTATAAAATAAGTAATGTTGGACAACTACGGAATCTTACACTTTGCGTGGCCCGACACATGCTTGGCAGATTTGTTAATTAATTCTAAGAAATTGCTCTGTTATTTGTCTTAAAAATCTACTTTTTGTTGAATGTGATTTTTATTCTTATTTTAATTCAAGAAAAAAAAAATTGAGTCATATTGTTCGGAAGAGTTAATACGACGTAATCAAACAGAATAAAACAAAGTAATGCGTCATCAATGCACGTACGTGTAATGTTTATCCAATATGCTTTCCCTCATCAATACAAGATGCAGACCAAACTCGCACCTTGCGGGATCCTTCTGGCGCCATCATCGCCACAACTTCGACGGACGACATGTCATGATGGAGGGCCGTTTTCCATTTCAGTTCATTACGCGGAACATCCGCACAGACAGATGGAGTGACCGCGTCACATGCGCACGAGTTTTAGTATTTTTTTACCTTATAATTATGGGAATTTACAGTCTAAGATGTTTAAATATTGTTCTTCTATAAAAAATAAATAAACATTTTATTTTCAAAACTTATTCTGTTAAAATTACATCCTCTGCCAAACTACAATATAGTTTGTAGGCATTATGGTTTTGACCCTTAGGCCATAATGTTTTGAATGGAACTTACGCAACTTAAAAAATAACATTATGCAACTAAAACATTTCTCTCTCCTTTTTGGGACAGTGTAGTGTAAAAATAAACCGATTGAAAAACGAATATACCTATATAAGTGATTTAAATGCCTTTCGCAATAATGCAGTCACACTTATTATAATAAAATAACTGGCCAAGCACGTGTCGGACCACGCAAAGTGTAGGGTTCCGTAGTTGCCTAATATGCAGAAGTTAGCACACGAAGCTAATAAGTAATGATAAAAAATTTCCTTATTTATATTATAAACCCGAAATTTTGTAAGTAGGGATGTCAGAACTAGCATCGAAAAATGGTTTTAGCAAACCCCCATTATTTTTTTAAACCCTATCCAACGATACCTCACACCATTAGGTAATCGTGAATTTAAAAAATAACCCCCACTTCACGTGTACCAGAGGAAATTTTTTTTAATTTTTTTTAAGATCTTATTCTTTAGTTTTGACGGCATAATTAATATGTATGTCCATGCCAAATACAGCCTTCTAACATTCATCAAAATATTTTGGAAACAGCACTTATTTATGCTTCTTTATAGGTGTTTTTATTACTCTTACAGTGTACAATTGTTGGTGTGTTTTTTACTGGTACATTTTAGGACGGTAGAAAGACATGTCATATAAGTAGGATACATTTTCTAGTGCTGTTTTCCTCGACACAGTAAGTAAACGCGGTAAAATCTAATTAACAACATTTAATTACGCAAGGCAATTAGGCTTACGGTGGCTAACACCTATTTGAAACAACTATGTAAGTAAAGTACATACCCGTGTTTTAAAAGCCAGAAATTCTTTGAAACCTTAGAAAAGCGGCTTTGGATTTTGTGTTACCTATCAACGGTAAATATTCGACTAATTATGGTGTGCGCATATAATTAATTATACAGCTAGCTTTACAAAGTTCGCTCTTCGATAATTCCAGTCCATCAACTGTCGTCGGCTGACTCAGAGCTCAGAGCGTAAACTTCCTTCCTGTAGGTATAAACATAAATATCTGCAGTAACTCATTGCCTGCATTGAGGGTAATAGTTTTCGTTATAGTTTGCGTAGGTATTCAAAATTACATAAATATAATGAAAGCTATTCTACCCAAATAATAGCTAGCTATAAGAACATGCAATACCCAGCTCAGGAATTGTTTCTTTTCTGATAGATACAGATTAAATCTAAAAATACCTTTTTTGTGAGGATGGATCAGCACAGATTCTACATGTAAAAACAGAAGCCATTGGCTTGCATTTTAGGTATATTCACCCATAGTTTTACGTTATTTGTCACGTAATCTGTTTAATGTCAAATAATATATTATACTGTAAAGTCAGCCAAAGATCATATAAATCGCTTTCAATAAATTACAATTTCGTTCAATAATTTGCCTGGGTTATCAAATCCAATGTAATGCTTCACTAGATAATTCAAGGTTTCCATATTACATCAATGCTTTTGTTCGGCCGAGTTGCAGTTAGAACCAGTTTTTGTCCACATCTCGTATCAAATGACTTTGGTTTGAACAGGAAGCGCCATTGGACGAATAAAAAATGAAGTGTAAAGTCATAGAGTTATGGCCGCGGCCTTAGAATGATTACAATAAGACCCGGCAGCAGGCACATCTCTCTAAAATTTAAATGTTTTGATAAAAGTATTATCAAGGGGATATGCAAGATAAAAAATACTATAATGTGTGTGAATAGTATTTTGTTATGACGGAATCGTGTTGTTTGTACTCGTACATGAAGGTCGCAAAATCTTGAGAACTTGTGAAGTAATTTACTAAATCGTAACAACAAACGCAGATGACTTGGAAATGGCTCTAGCTATAGAGTACTCTTTAAACGGAGTCATTAGAATTAAATAAGTATGCGACGCGCGACGTTAGCATATACAAGAACAAATAATAATTTAGTATCCATGAAATGGTAATGGTGTCACTGGAAACGATAACGTAATGTGGAAGTTTGTTTAGTGGCGGGGCATTATTTAAACAGTGATACATGTACAGTGCGACACGCAACTATCAGTATAATAATAAAATTGTAACTGACCGATGTTGGTACATAACAGTTGGTTTATAAAAGATATTTGATAAATAATACTTAATATGAGGGGTTTTCATAAGAGCAATAGAAGCCAAAACAACCTTCATACGCTGCCCCCCCCCCCTTCCCCTGTCTCCTCCTGTCTTTGAGATAAACTTTGACCATGCAAGCGAAATCGCAGAAAGACCGCTGTATTTAAATAAACAGGCTATCTAAGGGCTGATACTGATAACTATGTTCCTGTGTGACTGGTTGAACGGACAAGCCTAGACCAACAACTTAGCAGTGCTTGTAAAGTAGTCAATTGACCTTAATATAGGACGACATGGAATTATCGCCACTCAACTTTAAACAGGGCCAATCGCTTGCAAACATTATTACGTTATCTGTTCAAAATAATTTTCTTGATTCTCATTAGGTATATCTCTTCACAAATCACCTCAACATGCAATCTGAACAATTTTATTTAATTCCTCTCTGTCAAGCCGAAATTTAACGACAAATTCAAGTTAATTTCAATAACCTACTTAAGCTATTACAACAGACATAAAATTACATTATGATTTACTTGGTATTAATTAAAACGTTTTCCCTGTTTGTTTTCCTCAATTTTGTATCTATAACAGAAAGTATCTAACTATAATTTTCATTTACGAACATAGGTGGGTATATTTTGTTACAAAAATAAATTCAAAAAACTTATTAATATTATTATCACAATGAAATGCCGACAGGGTGAGTCAGGGGTCGCGCATTCCCAATGCGGGCGGAACGGGCGGGGCGGAAACGCGTTTATCTATCGGCCCAGCAGCAGCGGCGCGGGCGCGGGTATCACAGGAAGCAGTGGTCAGCGCAGCCGTGCCACTAGGCCACTCGCAGCGCCACGGCAAATACTCTAACCTACACTGCCTCTGTTGTTTGTTCTGGATAAGATAGCATCTGTGTTAAACTACCAAACGTTTAAACCAGGTGAACATTTTTGTAACTGCCAGAAATTGGAGGATTCGTTTGCGCTTGGTTAGATAGATCGCTGCTAATTGCTCAATTAAGTTCATGGTCGTCGATTATTTTCGACGGGCTACTGATCCAAATAGAACGATCATTGTGCAATGTTTGTTTGTTTAAATTATCTACTAGTACATTATGTTCTAATCTAATTTAGTCTTGGCAAACGAAAGTGGACTGTGCCGTCCTATTAGACATCATACTAACTTGATACAATTTAGGCCTATTTTTAGATAGCTATGATTTTCATTTGTTTACGAATTGACAGCATTTTGAAAAGGAACACATCAAACAGTAACAAGGGTCATAGGGCGCCGCATCATGCTCTGTGATTTATAATGACCGCCCAGTAAACATGCTGGGCTTATCAGCTGACCCGCCCGCAGGTTCTTCACCCCTGCCTGCTGACTTATTCCTCCAATCGACATGGATCCATGGCGAGCGTATACGTATTGTTGGAAACTCTTCTCGATCTGGATCTGGGTTGTGTGGCTTAAAAAACAAGCATTTGACCATTGTAAGCTTGATACGCTCTTTTTTATTTTGCCGGATTATATGTACCTACTACTAAAAAGTTTTATCTGTTTCTTGATGTTTTGTGTAACGGCAAAAATTTTAATTGGAATCATGAAACCCAAATTGTAATCATAAAAATTCAATAAAATGCTAATAATGCATATTAATGCTCAATAAGTTTTATTTAATAATCACAAGCTTTTAAACTGCTGATGAGTATACTTGTAAGTAAGCGACCCTAAATTCAAAGTTTCGTGTCCGTGCTATTAACAGTTGAGGATCGAGTTCCCTCATAAGGAGACAATTCTGGCTTCAGGTCATTTTTATAATTTTAGTGTATTATTATCGGAACTGAACCTATGCAAAATTTCAAAGTCATAAGTTGAGAGGAAGGAAGTGGTTAAAAATTTTGTTGCAAGATTTGACCCGAACATACTCATACAAACAGACATGGCAAGTTCAATAAAATCTTGTAAAAAATTTAGTATAGTTGTATGTACTCTAGTTTTATGCTTCCTTCATGGACGTAGATCATAGTGTCAAGGTTCAACGCTAAATTGTCGAAAATAAGTTGGTGCTCTACACTGTACACGTGTCCCGAACGCAGTCTAATGATTATTGCCATCGCTTAGCCGCCCGAATCGTAAGGTAATGCGATCGTATTTATATAAGTTGGACTATGTATAAATATAACACTAGAATTTTTATTATTTGACGTGAACTGAATATTTTTGTAAATATTGTGCTGTCAATCAAGATAGTACCTACCTATCTATTCCATAAATGTTTATTGCATATAATCGGTTGAAGTTTCATTAATTACCTATTATCTATTCGCAAATGCTGATACATGACTTACGAGCCGATAATAGCAATCTGAATTAAGTTATAGCTTTCGCGTATGTAATGGACTTGCATTCGAAACGGTTGGAGTGGGTTGGAATCGTAAACGAGAAACTTGGCCAAAACGAATGACAATTATAATGACATGTTGTTATTTACGACAGAGAGTTCGCTCGTAACAACAAAGAGTGATTTACACCAGTCATATTTGCACACTTCAAGTTGCTATCACTTTTTGATTAATGCATCCACGGCATGTGTGACACTCACTGATATTACTCCTTACCATGTTAACAGCTTCGACCGAACAGGATGGACCAGCAAATAATTTTATTTATATCGGTCACCTCACTGTTGCATTAAAAGAAAAATTCCACTCAAGCTTAGATCAAATATGTGCACTCAAGTTTTATATCTGGAGTGGAACAAAACGACTTCGTTTTGTCATTTTAAAATTTATTTCTACCAAATTACATACAACAAATTGCATTATTGTTGGAAGTTCGGTTCGATAGATTGACCACCTCGGGGTATGTTCACGGTAGCCGACAGATAAACATTTCAACAATATAATTTTCGGTTCTGGTCCAATATCAACAACAATTTGTTTCTCCAATAACGGAACCTAGCGCTGTTCAACGAGTTTACGTACTCGACGTGACGTGCAATAAATCTATGCTTGATACGTAAATGACGTTACATTCTTCATGGAAATTGTTTTTGCTTGGAGATTATGAAAAGTGTTTTTGTTGCGAGCACTGGAGCGGGTTATTGGTATTGGAGCTGGTGAGTTGACGGAGTGTGATGGAGTGTGGGTTGAGTGAGTGAGCGCCGGATGGCCATGCCGAGCCGTCCCGCACCCCGACGTGTCTTGCCTTGTAAAATGTAAAATGTAGTATTGTATTGCATCACGTTATTTTTTGCCGTATCGAACCGTTGGTTGTAAACTGCGGTGACGATTTTTAAATAGGTACTGCACCAGTTAACGTCTATATGTGTTATTTGGAATAACTGTAGGCTGTAGGTGAAACGTAATTTCCAATCCCAAGAATATTACCAATATATGGTTTGCTTAAATACTTTGCTATAATTTTATTTCACGTAATACACTCGACAGCAAAGAATCCGGGTCGGGTAAAGAATACACCTGAAAATCTCGGAAACTAATCAAATCAAATCAAATCAATCGTTTATTTGCATAAAACATAGTCATTAATAGATCTTATTGTAAACAGTCATAGTGTCTTATGTTCTACCACAATAGGCATGCAAATCATTAAGTAAACTAAGTGCAATAATAATTCTATTTTCCAAGGTCAAGATTTAATGATAAAATAATTATGTAAAATTGTAAATAGATTTGGATTTGATTCTATAAAATATAAAAATAAATATGTAAAATTGTGATTTCATTTAAATTAGATAGATTATTTAAGTAATTTGTGATTTTAAATAAATAAATTAGCATTCCATAAATTCCTTAATAGAGTAAAAGCATTTTTCTAACAGCCATTTCGTCAGGAAAGTTTTAAATTTTTTCGTTGAACTTAGTTTTATTTCATTTGGCAACTTATTAAAAATTTTTACGGCCATACAATGAACATTCTTCCCGTAAATGTCTACCCGTGCTCGTGGCACCCTAAATAGGGAACATATTTTTGCATGTCTAAACGGTCGTTGCGGTAATTTTTCAAAATATTCAGGGTGCTCCTTAACAAATATGGAAATCTGTTTAATGTACATGCACGGTAGAGTTAAAACTTTTAAAGATTTAAAAAGAGGTCTGCATTGTTCCAAGTAATGAGTGCCGCAAACGGCTCTTATACATTTTTTTTGTACCAAAAAAGCTTTATTTGCGTCAACTGAATTCCCCCAGATAATTAAGCCATAGCTGAGTATCGACGAGACGTGTCCATGGTATGCTATAAGGGCTATTTCTTTAGAGGCTGTATTATGTAACCTACGCAGGGCAAATGCATATTTATCAAGTCTTTCACAGATCTTTTGTATGTGAAATTTCCAGCTACAGAACTTATCTATAAATATGCCAAGAAATTTAGTAGATTCTACTTCCTCAATTTTGTTATTAAGATACTTTATATCCAGTACTCTGTCCTTAGATTTATACGTCCTGAATTGGATTAATTTAGTTTTATTTACATTTAATTTTAGTTTATTTTCATTTAACCATCTAATTACTGTTTCAAGGGCTTTCATGATAGCTGCAGAAAGGGTGGAAGTATTTTCGGATTTGATCAATAAAGTAATGTCGTCAGCAAACATGATACAGCTTTGATCTAAGTGGTTTGGCAGGTCATTTACATAGACTAGAAAAAGGAGAGGCCCTAGAATACTCCCTTGAGGTACTCCACATTGATTACGTCTGAACTCAGATCTGTAAGAGATAAGTTCCGAATTTTCTATTTTATTTATTTCCGTGCATAGCTGTCTGTTTTTTAAGTAGCTTTTAATCCAACCGTAGGCATTACCTCTGATTCCGTAGTCCTCTAGCTTTGCTAAAAGTATCTCGTGGTCAACACAATCAAAAGCTTTAGATAAATCTAATAGAATAGACACGACTGCACAATTTTGATTTACTGCTTCAGTAATGAGCTTAACCAAATGATAACAAGCAAGACTCGTAGAGCCTCGAAGAATGTTAACTTAGTGATATAAATGAGGGATTTTCTGACAGCTCTTTAAGAAATAAAAATAATAGTTCTAATTATGGCACCAGCTGGTGTACTTCGTGGATTCTTTTTTTGTAATCCTTTTATGGCCCTGGGTGACTCGCCGGATTTCTTCGGATCCACGAATCGTCAACGCCATCTACCGAAGTTTTATGAACATTTTTTTTTTAATTGGCTGTCGGAAAATCCCCCATTGTGTTCAATAGACAAATAAATACTCCTTGAAAAAAGTAATAAGAAAAAAGTACTACGATGTACCTTATAAAAAACGAAATCATCCTAAATCTATGAAAAAAATTTAGAAAATCGCAAAAAAATATTTTCTACAGCTTATTTTTGTTAATTGTTTATTTTTTATGTTACGTGCTAGACTGCTAGGTAGTTGTTGTCACCGCGCCGCGGCTATGCGATTTGTCCTGGTCATGCGGCAGATCCGCTTAGAAAAGTCCCATTTTATTTTGTCATTTTTGATGGCATGAAGTCTTATTGCAATCATTTAAAGTGTGTTTATTTTATTTTATTTTTTTATTTTATTTAAAATAAAATAAAAAAATATCTACACAATGTATTTTACTAAGATAGCATTCATAGTTTTCGAGATATTCAGGTAACTACCTGTCTTCATATGACCCGGATTCATTGCTGTCGAGCGAGTGTATGTTTTGCCAAAAGAACATTTGCCATATCTATCCATGTTGCACCCACCGCACTAACTGTTGGAAACTCTACTCTCGAAGTTGTTGACGATATACCTGGGACAGGCAGTCCGATTAGGTATCAATAGTTCTAAATTTACTTAAATACAATAATTTCATGCATATGACATAGGTACCTATTCTAATAAACTACCATATATTAAATAATGATAAAGCAGAAAATGATATTTTTTATAATTTCAAAGTAATTTGAATCATGAATGTCGGTAGTTTACGCCGACAGATGGAGCTGTTATGCACTCCGAGCATTAAAAAGTAAAAAGCGGTGTCGACCTTTCACAGAGCTTGGTGACATAATTACCTATTGATAATGCGCCTGTTTCTGGCCCAGATAGCCAAGGATGCAGGTTCGAGTCCTGTCCAAGATAGACAATTTTTTTCATTTTCTGCTTTATAATTATTAGATATTTCGTTAACAGACGTAATCTGTAAAAATGATAATCTAATTCTAAACCATATATATTACTTATGACCGCTTAGATCATTATGATTATGAGAAATGAAAATAATAGAAAAATGTTTATGGCAAACAAAGAATACCCAAGAAAACATGCTTCCCACTATGCATTTTTTTATGCATGGGTAGCCACGATAAAGCATTCAGTTAAACTTCACTGTGGTCTCTTCAAGATCCACTCGCATAGCAGAAATTCAAGTTAAGCAAAAATACTCGTAGTTTATTAAAAGTTATTGGTTGAATCTAAGCAATGTGTTCTTCTTGGTATTGGTAAGGAACCACGAATTAGCCGAGCTGCTATCGGTCCATTGTTTGCTCTCTCCGAATTCTTGTGCGATATGGCTACTCGCTCGGAACGCACCGTATTTACCGTTCGTCTACACCAACACTCGCTTACAAACGGCTTTAACTTATTAAATAAATCTCTTATGACACAGAAGTAATACACATAGAGTGAAATTACGTTGGTAGGGGTATTCGAGATATTCACGAGATTAACTATGCAATTTGTCATCCTTGAACATAATTTACAACTTTTTATGAACGTGCTTCTCGTCTTCGATCAAAGTACAAAAAAGAAGTAATCGATTATCGCCGTACACCGGCACTGCCATAAATTTGCTGTCTATTAAATAGAGTACATGCAAAACAAGTTGCACGTTGCATGTACCGTCAGTGGCAAGGATACAGACAGGTGACTTGAGTCGAATGCGTAAGCAAGCACAAGCACATCGATGATCGAGGTGCTGGCTGCGTGGCCGAGCGGCGAGGCGGCGGCGGCGGCGGCGGCGGCGGCGGCTCGGGCGCAGCGGTCAGATGATTCAGCCTGCTGTGACGTCATCTTCAAGGCGCGTCTCTTCCATTATATATTATGCTAGTATTGCACCAAAAGCATAAAAATATCTGTCTAAAAAATTCTCTGAAAAATTCTTAGATTTTGACACATTTATTTGTTAGACAGTTAAACAGTTTCTAGAATTGTGATGACACTGATGACCGCTGCATATCTAAGTAGGTAGGGTAGACAATTACATCAAATTTTACATTACTCATGTTCGTTGTTTGATACGGTTTATTCATACCCATTAGCAGAAAACACATTCTTATTAAGTGTTTTACTTTATTATTTAAAAAAATATGTTTTTTGTGTAACTGTTACATTCTTAGGTAGTATTGTTGTTGTTTTGGAATATGCGTTGTTATGAAAATTACCTATAAAATATTTCCTATAACCTTGGCGTAGTAAGCATGACGTACAGTCATCCGTATGATAACATCGTTAATGAAAACTGACCTCTCTGCATCCCGTCCGCCCCTCTCTGCATTCTGCTCCACCTGTATGCTCATTACGATTCGCTCGATAGTTTGCTAGCATTTATTATATCGTACGAATAACTTGTATGGTAAAAATAATAATAATACGTTTCATTGTTGTCTCACATGCATGTTTGTTTGCTTTGCTTCTACAAAAGTAAGTATTATAAGTTCTGTTATCAATTGATAAGATAGTAGGAAAAGTAAGTAGTTGTTCTACCTTTATATGAGTATTATCGCATCGATAAACACGATTTTTCCATTTGGTCCACATAGAAATTTATTGTTTCACAGTAGGTACCTATCCTAACATTTATGAGACATATTACGGGCTTACCACGAAAAAAATATATGATAATAACCGCGAAAGTTTAAAATTATAGGTACCTATCCTTTTAGTGAGCTCTCTGGAAACACTTACATATTCGTAGCTAGATATGAACTAGACGAGAATGTGTAATATGTTGTTTTTATACTTTAGTTAGATTGTTATTCGTCTGGCAGCACATGGCACGGTGGCGGGTGGCTGGTTGGCGCGCGTCGTCAGCCGGGCGGCGGCGAGCCAACTCAGGGCGCCGCGCCGCCGCCGCCGCCGCCGCCGAGGATACTACGCCTATCACCCTCAGCAGCCATTTTTTGTCTCCCTCACACTTATGAATGAAACTCTGACGTGTAGGATATCCTCAAAATCATCGACACTGGTCTGGACCAAAAGCTAAGCCACCCTCGGTCCCCTTCGACTTCGCACCCCTCGCTGGAGAGTAAAAGTGTACATTCGATACATGCGTCCTTTGAAAATTGATTGAAACTTTTGATGAATCACTTTATATTCTGTATCTGTTACCGAATATCTGACCATGGATACAGAAGGTTAATTGCGAAGACGAGAATGGAAATTGATCGGCTAGATGAGTCATTTAATTTCACGGAGTAGATATTAGCGATTCGTAACATTACGTCGTACAACAAATAAATAAAATATAGAAATTATTAAAAAAAAACCGGAAAATTTTTGACGCAGTCAGGTTTTATGTTTTTTTAATATTTTTTTATTTTAATTGTTTTAGTTTTTGTAATGAATGACCGATATTGTTGTGTCTCTTCCACATATTATTGTATATAGGTAATAATTTTAAAACGTAGTAAATATTTATGTAGTAAAGTTGAAGCTTTTGTTGTTTTTTATTTATTTAGCATTTCTCATTCCAAATTACATTTAAACATATAAGTTGTATATATTTTTGGAAACCATACATAAACTACCTCACTCGATATGTTGTGGAGCGTTAAAATTTTTGAAGTCTATATGTTTTGGCACCAAAAATCGGCCATCTTGTTTTTTTTTATAATTTTGATATACCCAGTGTCACACTCACAAGTAAGACGAATCTAACGACACCTCTTTCTTAAAATCCTACCAAACAGCTGCCTAGACGGCTATCAGCCGTGCCAAAGAAATATATATACAAACACACCATACATACATACACTCGAAAAACACAACCCTCCTTCTAAAGCAGCTGGGTAAAAAAAACAATATGACTATAAAAAGAACAGATGACAGCCAGCGCATGACATCATTGGAATAATAGTACTGATATAAAGTGAATGAAAGATGTGTAAAGTTAGCATGTACATTTCAGGGATTAGTAAGTTCTCGAGCGGAGTATGGTGAGCAGGTTATTAGCAGGGTGATTAGCGCCGGTCGTTTGCACCATGCCGCCATCATTTGCATGTTAAAGCCTTGGCCTTGTTGTACCCTTGAGATGCGCGAGCGTCAGTGCTTGTCATGTTGATCTACATCTTTGGAGTTAGATAATATCTTTCAGTTGCTATGCATATAATAGTCTGCTGTCTGACGAATAACGGTAGATGTTTGATTTATTTATTATTAAAAAGAAATTTTAATTAGTAGTCTTTTTCAAACCATTATATTTTTGTGCTTTGTCTGAAATTATATTGTTAATTCGTTGTATTATTCGTAGTCGTAGTATCAATAACATTTTTTTCCTATTACAGTTATGCAACACTATTACCTATATAAACACTGAACTGATTTTGTATTTAATATTTACCCTCTACAAGTTCTGCAACAGTTTTTAGAAACCGGCATAATTCTATTGCATTACGTCTGTTTTTTGCGGTGACAGTGTCCAATTACCATGCCGTAGCCAGTCAAGGTCTGTGTAAGTGTAATGAAATGAATGAGGAATTTTAACTGTAGTCCGAGGGCCGAAGCGTGAATCGCAGTGACGTCATACCTCGTCAAAATTAAATCATGGTAAAGGGATCGAAAAAACTGCTATATGGGTTTATTGATTGATCTCCAGTGTATTTAGTATAAAAGTTTAGAAAATCGGGTCTCTATTATCTGCTCCTACGCAGGCACGCGCGAAGTTGCAAGGTTAAATGTCCGCTCGTGCATCGTTTTATTTTTCAGTTTATTTAGCTTCACAAACAGTAACACAATAGCATCTAAAACAAAATATAATATTATTATTATATTGCTCTTCGATCATAGAAGATATTGCTGCGATTTTTGACCGAGGGAGCGCGAAGCGCGAGCGAAACGTCTCCGTTTCAGCTTGGCCAAAATTGCTTTTGTATGTCTATCTATCCATCTGTTTGTTCTCATCTACGCCGTCTCATCTAGGCCGTGTTTCTCAACCGATTCTCGTGAAATTTTGTGAGCAGGTTTGATGTATATACCTATAGTTTTTTTTTATCGAGTCAGTTTTTGGACGGAGTTATGAAGGTTAAAAATGTAAAAATATCATGAATTCAGCCATTTTGAAAAAAAAAAATCACCTATTTCGTGCCTCACACGACTATCGAACACATTGGAAATGAATCTACGGAATTGGAAAAAATATTGTCGCTGAGCAACGAGAAAGTCGGGATAAGGAAAAGGTTACAAAATAAAACTACAAAGTTTAATGATAGTTATTTTATTCTTAGATTAACATAAGTATCTTCGTAAGTATCATCATAACGCCTGTGAACAAACAAATTGCAAAATTTCCACACGTGTATCGATCGAAGTTTGAATAATTGTCGCCGTGGCACATAAGTATACATACTTATTTAATTTTTCGATTAATAAGCAGGATATAATAATGTTCAAAGTACAAGAAAATTATTACACGACAAATCCGTAGTCAACTCAAGAAGTGGTAGCCATACACATCGTCGTCATCGTCACTCGAGTCTTGATCGGCAGCGGCCCATTTGCTGCAAGATAATAATATGAAATTTTTCTTGACAGCAGTTTGACGCGACGAGCCCTCGTCAGTTAACTCTTGCGGCACGTTCGAATAGCTCAGGAACTCCACCTCCGTGTCCAACGAAATCCCGGAACGCGTAAGTTTTTAGCCCGGGTTTACGACTGATCCGGCTGACGACAATAGACGCGGCTAGATTGCAACTCATACACCGCGAAACATGAAGTCATAAATGTCATGTGAAAAATGTCGTTGTGACTTTTTGACTTTTTTCAAAAAGGTTAGGCTACAGGGCAAACCCTTAACCCCTCAGAGGGACCCAATGTATGGAGTGCGGCCTCTTAAACCCCTTATGTCCTCTTTGCTCAGAGGAACAAAAGACGATCGCTCGAGGTGACGCGCGTCAGAAATCTCGTCTTTGTTTTAGGCTCAAATTGTAGCTGATTTGTCCCGAGGAATATTTCTCAAATTTTTGATATCATTCTTCGTTTCCAAAATATCGAGCGCCAAAATAAAAATTGTTTTTTTTTACTAAATAGTAACTATAACTTTTAACATTCATTCATTCATTTTCGGCCATAACTTTTTTAGTTTTTGACTTTCTCGAATACTCTTCGAGATATAAGGGGATCGCACTTTTTCGTGAAATCGGAGCCTACACTGGAGCGAACGAAAAGACATTTCCAATGTGAAAAGCTGAGCCACTAGTTTTATTTTAGTTATTTTATTTGCATAAAAGTGGTGATATGTCGTGGCCTTATCGTAGAATTGCCCACATCATGAAATGCTCGCGAATTTCATTAAATGATCGCATTTCATGATGTGGGCAACTAAATCTGATCAGATAAATGCTCCAATATTGACTAAACTGTTAAAAAAAAGTTCAAATGTTAATATAGCGGGCATAGACTTGATAATAATTTGGTATTCATGAACTAGACAAACTATGGCAATATTAGTAGGGCAAGAAGTTAAAACACACGATAACATTGCGTGTAATGTCCGTAACGTGTCACGAACAAAAGAGGGTGCACGTGTTACAATGATTAATTTGGCTGTAACTTTTCCCTAGAAATTTTAATTTTGCTTTCGATGACTATAGTACATATTCTACTCGTTATAATTTTATCACACAAAACGTTATTCTACCTTCTTCTTCCCTAGGGGGGATTCAAGGATTATGGCGGTCTTTTGCTAAGTAACATGAGATCTGCTTCTTCGAGTCAATGAAACAAACTAGATTTTTTCGACACAGTATTATGCCACGGTTACTGAGTACCATCTTAGCCCTGAAGAGCCGTTAGAAAAAAATCGAGTTGGAGGACTGATAATGTTGTTCATCGCTAGAAAGAGTTAATCATTGTGTTGAGAGAATTAGTCAACCTAGACCAGACGTTACCGGGTCTAGCTGCTTCCAGGGTGCGCCGCGGGGAGGTTTCATACATATGCATCAACAGCTCATATACGTCCCCACCGAGGGGCTCGAGCCTACCCTGAATTAGAGTGATTATGCCTTAGTCGACCACGCTGGACCAGTGCGGGTTGGTCGACTTCAGTCAGACATAACCTTTGAATTTATTCGTAGGAGTGTGAAGGTTTCATCACGATGGTTTCTTTCACCGTAAACATACGAATTTGATATTCGAAAATACATTGGTACGTGGTGGGGATCGAACCCGCGTCTCCCGGATGGGAGGCAGCGGCCCTAGCCACTAGACCAGCGACGACGCTCTGTCTTTCATGTACCTTAGAAAATGATTTCGAAGGAATGCCCTGTCTGTCAAAAAGGGTTATTATAGTATTCTGTTAATCGGCTTAATGAGAAAGATAAAAGGTTAGACTCTTAACTTAATTGCAACAACAATACTGCTATAGCTATAACGTAAAGGGCTTTAATATAAATGGAGAGGTGCCTACGTAGTTCGATTTAAACAAGCTCATACGCTCAGAAGCAGGTAAATCGTAGCTAGTAGCTTTTCAATTAACATGCATGGGCTGTCAAAGCAGTAATTTTACGTCGAATATGGGTAGTGGGTATACATAACGCTGCAACTGCGGCGGAAGTACTTGCGCTGCGCTGCTGTACGCATGAGGAAGGAGCCCTACTCACGGATTGCGCATGCAGATTATAAGGACTGCATGAGTTCTTTGCACGATACTTTAGTATGTTTAAATTGACATCTGTAGGAATTGCATATATGAGTACGACTGTGAGTATAAGTTGAGTATTCTAGGTGATTTTATGTACTTAGGGCATCCTGAAAGTTTCTGGATTCTGATAAATAAGACTAGATATAAGACGATATATTTATTGTTTTTCATATTATTCCCTCGTAATTAATGCATTTTGGCATTCGCTGAAACCACTGTACAATACAGTTGGACCAATCTTCCTTAGGGAAGATTCTCTTCAATGGCTTCATGGAACGCATTCACCGCCGATTCAAGGCTCGTAAAACTTGTGCCTCTAAGTTTGTCTATATTTTTTGGAAACAAAAAAGAAGTCGGTGCGAGGTCCAGGCTGTAAGGCGGATGAGTCATCAGTTCCACATTTGAAGCCTTCAAATAGGCTTCTGTTACACTGTACTGTTTTTATAAAGGAGGACATTGCTTCGAGGACGCTTTACGCGAACTTTTTCTAAGACTCTTGGCAAGCAAGTGTTGAGGTACTAATCTGCAGTCACTGTCCTTTGATGTTCAAGCAATACTGTAGTCTAATGACCTGATTTGCCGAAAAAAGAAGCAACAATTTTTTTACCAATGCTTCGACTTTTCTTGATTTTCATCGGAAAATCTTCAAAAGGACAGACCCACTTTGCCAACTGGCTTTTTCTTTCGGGTTCAAAGCAGTACACCCAGGTGTTGTCACGTGTCACGATATTATAGACAATCAATGACTGTCCTCCGTTAAACTTTTTTTATCATTTTGCGGCACCACTGGACTCGCAGTCGTTTCTGGTCCTCCGTTAAGTCATGTGGCATCCATCGAATGCAAAGCTTCCGAACCTTCAGATGCACATGTAAAATGTTTTGCACTTGGCTCATTCCAATGCCTAACAAACAAAGCACGAATTTGCTGGCAAGTATATTTTTTGTCAGGTTCAATAAGTTGTCGTAGTGTCAATATTACAGACCTTCACGTACCTCGTCATAGAGATGATCACGTCCACGTTTAAATTCTCCAAACCACGAATACACAGAGCTGCGACATGGTGCTTCATCGCCAAAATATGACAATTGAAGTCTTTGGCAACTAAATAATAAAAAAAGCATTGAACGAAAAAAAATGTTCACGAGTTAACTTCGTTTTGATAGCGACATACAATTTTCGAAAGGACGTCACAGTGAAAAACAAATGGCAGTCTCTCACGTACTTACCTCGTCATGAAGATGATCACGTCCACGTCTTAATTCTCCAAACCACGAATACACAGAGCTGCAACATGGTGCTTCATCGCCAAATATGACAATTGAAGTCTCTGGCAACTAAATCATAAAAAATCATTGAACGAAAATGTTCACGAGTTAAATTCATTTTGATAGCGACATACAATTTTCGACAGGACGTCACAGTGAAAAAACAAATAACAGTCTCGTAAATTAAAAAGTAACATGTCCCCAAAGACTTCCGAATTCCATAATTGTTTTTTTTTGTTTTTTTAATTCTTTTATTGTAAATGGCCAGATCCAGAGACTTTCAATATGCCCAAGGCTAATAGGAAATTAAGTATCCAGATTAGTTGTATGAATCCCTAACAAATTACATAAAGTCAAGCAAGTCTAGTTCCTACTTATCTATGTAACTGAAGATGTATTTCAAATATTTGTTGTAAAATAAGTGAAATCTAATAAAAATCCTTACAATAGACAATAGACAGCTAAGTATAATGTATGCTTGCATGTTAATTACATCCACAATGTGGCAGATAAGCGATATTTATCAGCGCACTTCTCGATAAATGCCTCGTGATACTGTTTTCAATCAAAATTTTCGAGATTATGTCGGTAAAATTGGGTGAATTCAATGCCGTCAGCTCTTGATGAGAAAAAAACCCAATAATATTGATTTTAAAGCAGGAATAGTTTCTCATTTTATAATTATGACTTTTGCGGAAAATTTCTCATGTGCATATATTTACAACAAATGAGGAAATTATAGACATGCAAAGGTGATATAATAATAGCGTGTTGTGTAAATAGTTGCTTTAAAATTCAAGGAAAATGTAGTGACGTGAAGCAAATAAAAAAGATCTTTTCTGACCATGAGTTAACATTAAAAGGAAATGATAAGGAATAGAAGAGATTTCCGTTTTCTTGACTGATAGAATCCGTGCCTATTCTTGATGTAGGCAAATCGGTGTTGAATTTATGCAAATCATTTAAAAACCATAAATTAAAACTGTTTGAAAAGTATAAATTACATCATAATGTATTATAATAATGACAACAGCTCACTTCACTAGCACGTTGCTACTATATTTACTTTGATATTCGATACGGTGCTGCAGTGGTGCAAAGCAGGTAGAAATAACTAGGAGAAGTTGCGTAGGCAGGTAGGTAGCTCTACTATCTACCTGTTCACATAAAACTATGCATTTTGTTAATTCAAGCCAGACGCGAATAAGCGGAACCAGACAGTCGGCCTAGTGTCGTTCATTCTCATAAGTAAGTAATAAATTCATAAATGCACCAGCCGCTGCATTATTCTCTGATAATACGGCCATTATTTTATACCTTGTCTGTATCTTATATAATGAAACAGGCTTCTTATTCTTTGCCTTTTACGTAAATGTGAGACAAATTTGAGGCAATACAATTACTAAAGTTAGTGCTTTGCTCGTCTAGTTTGGTTATTGTAAAGAAACTAGTGCTTTATTGTCACTACAATGTCTACCACATTATAAATAGGTACTTTATTATTACGTAGATAAAAATTACTGACTCATTAACTTATTATTCATTGGCCCATCATTGGTTTAGGCAGTCATAATCATAAGCAACGCTTCTTATAAAGTTTTGTATGTAAAAGTAAATAAAGTAAATGTATATAAATTGAGTATATGCACATGAATATAGGACAGTGTTGTATAATTGACTCGACGAGCAGGAAAATAATGTAAATAGGAACATCAAAATGGTTTATGTCTTTGATAAATTTGTTGAAAGTAGGTCAAAATTATGAAGTAACTAAATACCCCGTCTGTCTTCATAGCCTGGTTGGAAGAAGATGTAGGTACTTTATTTTACAGCAGGAATTCCTATTTTTTTCCATTGACGCACGGTGTTGCGTAATGAACTAGTATCTCAATTATATCGTTTTTATTGGGTCTATTAATTTGTTGTTTTGTTTTGTTAATTTGTTTAATTGTTTGTTTTGTTTTTTTTTACGATTTATATAATAGTTGTATAGTGCTTTAGTTGAAATAATAGTTTCATCTTGGTATTCGTCTGGCGCAGACGATGTTTGCTCAGTGTTCGGGGGAATTAATTTGGTTAGAGCCAAGTTCAACGGAGTCAATACTCTTATCGAATCAAACTTGAATTATTATTATTATCAGAATAATAGATTTGAATTATAATTGTGTATTTGCGTTTTATGGAAGCATCAGTTTAAAATTACTCGTATTTTTATATACATATGTTGTACAAATAACAAGGATGGACAGAAACAAACCGCTGCAGCATCCAATCATGTATTCACTGATAGCAAAATAAATAAATTTATAACATGTTTTAATTTCTAAGGGAACAGATTATGTTTTGTAGTAATATTATGTGTTATTATTTTATAATTGTAAAGTCTAGGACCTAAAACATTAACCTGTAACCAATTTAGATAAATATATTGTGAACTTATCAGAAGTTTAAGTACCAGTTTAAGTAATTACGTAAATATTGTCATAAATAACGATGATTACTATAGCATTGATATAATTTAGTGGTTTGCTTTAAATCCTGTCTGGAATGTGTGTGTAATAATTATTGTTTGTCATAATTCCAGTACGGCAAATAATACAAAGTTCCTTTCATTTTTATCATCATACTGAACCGGTTTTAGATAAGTATGGCGTTTATGTTCGTCAGCAATACTCTGTTAGTCATAAGAAAGGAATATTTGAGACGCTTGCTGTATGATTCATCAGCACCGGTGCATGGTGCATCACGTCACACTCTCTGCGACCCGTAGCTTTCTACTGGTCGTACTCGGTTGATTATAGCTAAACAATTGGAAGGTGAATTCCCAAAATTCATATTTAGAACAGAGAAGTACTTCATCACTTTTTATTATAATTTAGTGAGCCAAAATATTACATATTACATTCAGCATTATATTACTAAAATCAAAACTAGAACTCTTTCTGCTGCATTGAGAAAAATATAATTATCAAAATAGTCGTCAGTATTCAGACATTTTAAGATATTTTTTTATTTGTAGAGAAAATGAAGTGAAATACGAGTAGTAGCTTTTAATAGCAAGGACTTGTTGTTTTTGAAAAACGAATTTAAATAGGTTTATTAATAACTAGCGGCTCCCCCGCGGCTACGCTCGCGTCATGTAAGATTTTCCTGTGGAAATACTTTTTCCTGTAAACAGTATCCTATATTGTCTAAATCCAGTATCTCCATTCCAAATCTCATCCAAATCCATTCAGTAGGGTGTGAAAGCGGAAAAAACGTCCAAACAACCAAATATATTTTCACACATATTAGTAATTTAGGATCGGCTCTGTATGTCAATGAGCCATGGAGCGCAGCATGCTGGGTCTGAAACTGACCGATCGAGTCAGAAACAGCATGCTGCGTTCCAATACTCAAATCGCCGACGACGCCCCGCATGTAGCCGCCAAGCTGAAGTGGGACTGGGCCGGACACGTCTGCCGCGTGCCACTAGACCTATGGGCAAAACAGACGACCATCTGGAACCCACAAAGAGATAGGCGGAGACGTAGACGGCCTCGTAGGAGATGGTGGGATGGAGCTTGACTCTTTTTTAAGGAGTTGGGATAAGGAAGCCCAAGATAGGGAAGGATGGAAGAAGAGGGAGACCTTTGCACAGCAGTGGGACAGTCAAGGCTAAATAAGATAAGATAATATTAGTGTGATAAGCTGTTTTTATTTGTTATCTGGTGCTACATAAATGCGTAAGTAACAAGAAAAGCGACATTTCAACTTGTTTTATAAAAATAAATTATACTAAAATAATAAGCATATCAAATGAGCTAATAATGGTTAAATAATAATTATGCAACTATAAGCATTACTACCCTAGCGTGATCGTGCATAAAAGTGTATTAAGGCTGGCCATTCGCCTTTAGAAATTGTAAAAGCAATTATTCAACTAAATATGTTGCTCTACTTTTGCTCTTGTTTTATTCAAGGCGCAAATGTAGAGCTGGCTATTTCGTACAGTTTACCTGTTATTCAATTCAGAACTGTTTCAATTGATTGGTAAAATACTCCTTCAGTTAATATAAGTAATCGTTGTAGTAAATACCTACCTGATAAAAGTTTGATTTGTTCACCTTCGATCTAGAGTTCTATGGAACAAAACCATAATATCCTGAGTACGATCACGAGCCATGTCAGCGGACTTTGGCGGCTCAGCATCGCTGACACCAAGATTTTACAGCCCACATGATGAAAAAGATGAGATCACATCACACCATGTCCTTAACCTAAGCTCAGTGCATTCAGCTGTAGACCTCTACTACGGCGTAGCAGCTGCTTCGAAATTCCGTATAGGTTAGTTTTTATGCGTTTGGAGTTTCGGGGAACTATTCTCCTGTATATGGTTTTAGGTGGTAAAACTTAAATAATTATTTCCATACGAAATTTAGAATGACACACCTGAAACGAGGCAATAGCATTATACTAACGTCGGACATCTTATGGTTAATATAGTGGAATAAGTGACGTCGCGCGACAGGCGCCGTAGTTGATTGGGGTGAAGTTTATTCCTAGTTCGTCAAGTCACAAGCTCCGACGGCCCTTCATGGGAAACTGACCAGTTGCTCGGGATTCCCGGAATGGCTACATACTATATCACGGGTCGTTATATCTCGTCTTTGTTTTAATGCAAACGTAGAGTAAGGGCCGCAATAATATAATAAAAAAAACAGGTATTTTGTTTTGTTTAATAGATCAGATAAAATAAATTCACACCAGTGTACACTTGTAAGTAATGAGTTATCTTTCACATCATTAAGATTAAGTGTAAATCAGTCAATGTAGGTACCTACTTAACATAAGTTATCATTATTATTACGTACTCATATTTATAGTTATTTGTTACTACCTATCACTCAACTGGTACCAATTCCATGTAAATAATATTTAGTATGATTTACTTTTAGCTGCCGCATTTTTCCTAGGTATTCGTTGATATGTATGTCTTTTATATTCTGTATATAATTAACTTTTTAATGCGTACTTCATTTTTGTAGTATACTTGCATTATCTCGTAATTTCCTGTACCTAAATGTTGCCTGGAAGGAATATGAGGAAATAAGGACGCCTAACTGTACGTCCACTACTTCGTCTTCTTTTTCCACTGTATGTAATAAAGTTAATTGAATAATTCATAATTTATTTCGTGACTTTCATCCGCAGTTTTTCTTTCTTTCCAATACAATATACTTACGACTCACAACTTTACGACCTATTCGCGAAAACGACTCATCTTACCCTAAATGTCTTCTTCTTCTTATATAATGAAAATACAAAAATATTTTGCATTTTCTTCTAGTAGATAATTAATTTAGAATTATAAAGTCAGTGCAGTAGATAATAAGGTAGCTACGTAACTACGTTGATAGTGTACAACAAGCACTTATATTATGAGATTAAACTACTCAACCAGCGATGTTTTTGCACATACTCTACCATCTCCTGTTTTTAGTATTGTCGAAGTTCGTTATTCGTCGTATGCAGGCACTTGGTGCTGGATTCAGTTTTCTGCATAACACTGAAATCAGGTTTCCATTTGGGATGTTTTCCGTCCCGTCTATGAGTACGAAGGGGACGTACTGGAGCTGCGGCAAGCGATGCGTCTCATCGCCGTAGCGCTTCTGCAGAAGCATGCCTCGTCGTGTGTTCAAGCATTGCCATATGTTTTTAGAAGAAGCGTTCAGTTTGTCGGCACACTGAAATTAAATTTTATAAATTAAGAGTACTTTTTGAGATTGTCTTTATTTGCCTATGTAGGCAACACATATTATATGATGTTTATTATTTTTTTATTATTATTGTCATATGACATACATATGTATGAAACACATATTTCATTTCAGAAAAATCAAGACATAGAAAAGTTTTTATATGATTTACATTTAGCTACACATAAAATACGTATCGAGAAGTATAAATGTTATTTGAAGCAAGGTACCTACACCTTATCTTGAAACAGTGCTTTACACTTCATGTACTGTAGATAGTTACGGATTTACGTCTTAAAATTATGTGTGTGACACTGTTGAGAATGTTGTTAATTGAATTTTAGCAGCAAAATCAAAATTATTCAACTTCATGATAAGCTGACGAGGAGCTGCCTCACGCCATTCATTGTACGAGTAACTAGTATTAAATGAATAAGATTGCGTTTTGTTTTACAATTCGAAATCAAAGTCCAAAACCAAAGTCTGACTATAATAATAATTAGTTTTCATACAATCATCTATTAAAAAAACCGTGATTGGTTTGCTCATAAATGCGCCCAACGCGCGTAAAATATATGAATATTTGCTTATATTTCTGCGGGTATGCAAAATATTGTATGAAAAAAGTTTCTGGCTGGTAAGATGCACGGGGACAAATATGTCTACGTGGTAAAATGGTAGCTTCCGGCTGAATTTAAAAAAAGAAAACAAATGAAAAATCCTCGAACTATGTCTCATCTTCAACTCTATGGCATCTGTCAATTACTTTAAAATATTAGCTCGCTGGATAGGTATGTACGTATTGTTTGAAACATTTGAACACTTGAATATGTCATAGCAAGCGCAATCAATATATAGGTTGATATTCATGAATTGTATGTAGCTAAAAGCGTTTTATAATATTTTTTCTCATAGAGGGGGATGAAAGTAGAATGTATAACTAGATTGCAAAAACTTTTTCCTGGAGCGATATTCGATACAGTCGGATTCATAAGTGGATCCATATCACGTGCGTCTACACTTTGAAATATCCTTTAATATAAGTAATATAACCCTTCTCGTATTTTTTTATTCATGTGGATACAGTCCCGTACACTTCATCTATAAAGCAAAGAACGGAAAGAAAATGCTTTGAAATAGCGCCCTCGCCTAAAAAATATTGCATAAAATCTACATAGTACGCGTTTTAGTTACACTCTAAATATGATAAGCGGGAATTACCTACCGTAGTCAGGGCGGAAAAGTGGTCGTAACCGCCTTCTTCCTTAAGCTCTGTGTGTTCCATAAGGCAGGCATTGAACAGCGTGCTCTTGGTGCTGTTCTGTATGACGTCGATGGCGCATGCGTGGAGCCGGTTGCCGTAGCACTCAGGGTAGCCGTGCTGACAGTTGAACTTATATCTTTTGTTGACGTAGCGAGTCTGAATCCGTGTTATATAAAGATATCACCATCAACAGCTCGTATACGTGTACCACAAAGTTATCATTTCAGTTTTTTTGGACGACTAATCGCTATTTCTACCAGAAGAGTGGTAAATTTTAAGATAAATTAGGGACAAAAATGAATTACTTATTTTAAATTGACCTGTTTGAAATTAACATTCAATATATATGTAAATTTTATAAAAAAACATGCCTCAGTCATAACTCATAATCATAACATAAAGCCATTGCCGTCATTGTCATGCATTTTGAATGCTGAATTTTCCATAATCATCACCATCTTCCAAATTCTTATAGTGATTAAACTGCCAATGGCCTCTGACATGGCTCCACGGAGCTGGCTCGGTCGGGCGAGTAATAAGCACTGCTAATAAATATGCTGTTTATTTTGTGATTAAAATAAATCCTTATCATTATTAAATATTACCTGGGCGTGGCCATAAGGAACTAGATGCACGTTGAGATGTGGGCCTAGCTGCTCCACGGCGGGTCGCAGGATATCCTTCAGATATTGTACGCTGGCCGGGCACAGAGTTTCGTAGTACAAGGTTATCTTCACTCGGTTAAGACTGGTACTGGTACTTATGGTCTAGAAATACATGTCGAAATGAGATAACTGTGATTTTTTGACCCAAATAATAATAATCATCTAGCATTCCACCCACCTATGTCCAAATTATTTTCTAGACCCTAGATCCAGTAGTTTCGGCTCTTTCTCGACCTGTCATTCACGGGCAAACTGCTAGTCAGTTTGAAAATACTCAAAGGTGGTTACTATCGTACCACTCGTTCTATTTTTTGTTTACATAGTAACAACACTTTAATTTTTGTTATAAATATAGATCATACTTAAACATACGCATTTTAATTTAACATACTCGTACTTAATCCTTGTATGTATAGTTTTTTTTCTAGTCTCACTATAAACGAACTTAAAATAAAAATGAACAAACCTTTTCAGAGTAATTCCAATGTCTTCTCCCTAAAACACAGACATTTTACTAATAGTTAAAGTTATTTAAAAATCTCATAACTTAAAATTACAATTAGTTACTTATGTATGCAAGTAGTAGATACAAGTAAAGTATTAACATTATTGATTGTATTGCTTTCTTCTTGTAGGGCATGCTAAAAGAATACAACTTGAAACTAGCGAATATGTGTAAAATACTAGTTTTCGATATGTTACAAATGTATAGCGATAAGGATTTTATGAGCTGTGTGTATTTCATAAACACAGTGAAACTCTGCTACGTTGACCGGATATTTTGATCTTTATTGTCTGGATACTCTACAATACTCTACATCACCTATTACACGACCCATGTCAGTGGTCTTTGGCGGATCTATAACACTGACACCAGGGTTTGTGAGGTCGGTTGGCGACTTTATAACCCATACGATGAAGGAGGAGGAGGGCACGATATTTCTAATCTAAAAAGAAGATATATTTAAAATAAAAACAGTAGTAAATTTATAACAGTTTTGGATTATACTTAGATAGGTGACTATATCAAATATTACGTGGGTTGGTGATTTTAGTTTGTTAATAATGTACATAATACTACCGTGTTTAAATAAGTCGTTGGCTTCTCCAACTCTGACAGCAGAGTTGTTATACGATTTTAGTTAATGCCTTTTAGATAACTTAAAACACTTACCATAGATATGATTCTCTGAATTTGAATGATATTGACTGCCGCATTTGGTTACACAAAAAATTAAAAACAAATGTAAAAATGATACTAGTTTATACGTCATCGTCACTCAATGTATCTTGTCTAACTAAAAGATATCGCGGAATCAGAAAATAGGTAACATTGGAATTATTTAGGTTTCTGTTACGAAAAGGCAATGTAATAAAAAATGGCTGATAAAGCCTATCTCCTCTCGCTAAGTTATCGCAAGTTCACAAATTTAAAACATGTCATGTCAATGCCCCTGTTTAAATGACCGTAATAGCTATTTTTATGTTATTTATTACTACTGTAGATAAGGAAATAATTGTATAATTTATCTATGAACTAGCTTTTCTACCCGGCTACGCCCGGGACTGAAATTAATGAATCACAAAAAAGATTTTAAATGAAATATTCTTTTTTCTTTATTTCACAAATATAGTAGCCTATAACCTGGTCAGTATTCTCTTCTATCGATTGGTACAAACCCTATCGAAATCGGTGCAGCTGTTCTCTAGTTATAAAGGGACAAACAATCAGTTTTATATAATTAGTAGAGACCAATTTTGACGTACCATCATCCCGAAACAAATTACTATTATTATTATTTACGGAATTTTATTTACCACACTTACGGGTCAAAACCAAGTATAATATTTTTTCTGTATAACAAATTGCCGATTTGATGATTTGATTTGCAAGTAATTAAATCGATACAAAAATATACACGCAGAGTTAGGTTAAAATGAGAGGTTTTTTGGTTTGCAGTTTGATTATATTTTCTTCTTCTTCTTAAGTTAATAAGTTAAATCAGGCGTTTGGTGCAGAAGGTCCGTTATCAGTAAGCAAGAAGGCTTGGCGGTTTTATTTATAAATGTATTATGTTAATAATACATTTATATGTATTGAGTCGTATTAATTTCTACTGTTAAATTAAAACTGAAGCGTATCTTTATTTTAGGACAATGGAGTTGAAGTAAAATTGTGCGACATGTACGAGTATTTATTTATCCTAGGAATTTCACCGATCTTGTGGAGAAACTAGGACCGTCTATTGTTGTACACACAATACATATCCATTTGGTAACGCCAAAGTTAGTTTGCTAAGAATTTTTATACTTTATTTGCTGTAATAATAATTTTCACACTCTTTTTTATTTCATCACCTTTCGATTTGTTTGTTTTATTTAATTTTTCATACTTTTTATAAACTGCGGTGTCTTAAGACAAAAGTCTGACCAGTGTGTTTGCATGCAGTGAATCAGATACGTGGTCGCTTACAGGTTGGTCTCATAAGAAGGCTCACGGTCACAGTAAGTGGCAGTGAAGGTGACATAATTTTTAAGTTGTCAGATGAAAAAAGACGTCCACTGCTGAACATAGGCCTCCCTATAGGTTTCCACCGTGAACGGTCCGGCGCAGCTTGCATCCACCGGTGCTACTATAAACTTTATTACAAAGCTGGGTCTGATAGAGGTATTTATTTCATTTTGTACAAAATTTTGTACGCGGGGTTTTAGGAGGTTAAGGTACTCTCTGTTTTTGAATTATTTCAGTTTTTAAACAAAGCTCAAACATTAGTAAAGTGCCAGTACTGAGAAAATGAATGCTATGGCAACAAGCTACATGATCAGCTGAAAAATTTACAAAAATACGTGGATATAACGCCTGCCTTTCATCAAAAGGCAGCAATGGCGAAGAAGCTGATAAAGTAAAAAAATAACACAGAAAGAAGGAAGTTTTATTTTATGACGTGTACCATTCATTACCCTATAATGTTATACCTTTTTGAATAGCTGATGAAATGGAGATGTTTTTAAGCTCATCTGCAAACTAACTCCCATAGATTTTTTTTTTCAATATTCCATAAAGAAAAACACTTTTTAAATTTCTTATAATTTTTTTTAACTATTAATCACCTTCTACGACCCCCTTTGTTCTTCAAACAGCATTTTTCTGGTTAAAATGGATAAAGCAATCTATCTTCTAATAAAAAAACGTATAAACATACATACCAGAAGCACAAAATGCAAAAAAAATATAAAAGATAGAAAAAAAGGGCGCTTATTTAAAAAAATATTTAAAATTGGAATATCTTTAAAACTGTTAAGTTTAGGATTGTGTTTCAAAGTCGAATCAGTCAGAAATGATCTAAACTATAGCCCCATAAAGGATCTAGGTCGACTTAAATCTGTAACCCTGTATATTATATAACTATAAACAAAAACCGTCGATACCGAAGGGTTCCAACTAGTAACCCGATTCTCAAACCAATAAATTTGAAGTAACAAAGTATATGTCTTTATACTCAGGAGCCGACGTAGTGCCACAACGTACTCAATCTTTCACTTTCGCGGAATATTCAATTAAGGGGAACTACGGGATAGCGCATGTACCTCGATGGCTTTTGTTTGCACCACGTAAAACAAAAGCATGCAGAATATTACTAAAACTTATTTATTGTTTACTACGGAAGCTGCATGATTCCATTTTAGTTTTAATCTATCCATTTATTGATATATAATTTAGTAAAGTTAAATATCGGTCAGCGTCCTTCTTCCACTGTCCAGTCCCGTATTCTAACTTTCTTCGGTCACGTATCGCGGCGGTGGTATGGCGGGGCGATGATTCCATCGAACGTCTCGCACTGCAGGGAACGAGAACGATGCTGAGGGCACGAGAGCGCGCAGCAGATCACCCACGAGATGGACTGACCTAATCAGCAAGCAGCAGTAGATGCACCCCTTCACCTGTGCACAAGAAGGGCGGCCTTGCGAGACGATTGGCGATGTATGGATTGTCAAGCTTGCCACCAAACCTGATTTGACGACCACGACCACTCTGTCAAGAGTGTAACGAATAAGAAGATATAAAAATATCTAGATTTGGGTAACGCAGCCAAAGTTAGTATTTCATAGCACAGGCGAAAAATAATGTTTATTAAACAATTCGTAATGATTGTTATTTATTTAAAACGGAAACACTCAGCCGAAAGACGTCCAATGCTGCACAGAGGCGATCTCCACAATGACCGGTTCCTCATCAATGGAAAATAATTGAATGTTGTTGGTAGTGCCTTGTTACGAAGTATTTGTGCTGCTTTTAAAAACCCTCCACAAGCTTGCAAGACTATACTCTGACGCATTGCACTGGGGCCATAGATAAAACTAATTCAAGACGTTACACTCTAGTCCTTAAGTTCGTCCGTCCTTTTTGCAATTTAAAGATTTAAAAAACGGCTAAGTACGTGTCAAGCCACGCAAAATGTAGATTTCTGTAGTTTCCCATATCATACTACTTAGGTAGGTACCTGTTAGACAGTTAACGTTCATCATAGTAAGTATTTTTTTACGATATATTTTGTACCGAATTTTTTACTAATACAAGTATATTTTATGCTGGTCTATTACTCGTTAACCTTCCTTTTAAATTAATTACATGCACTACAACCATGATTTTTTTTACATTTCTAAAAACAATGGTTGCGTTGGTAGGGCACACTGGACTCTAACAATATTTCTTAAACGTACGCTACAATCGAATATTTTTTTTATTATTTCAAAAATACATTTAGCATCGTATTAGTGAATTAAGATTTTTGTGCAAATCAAACAAGTTCTTTCGGCTGCGATGATGATGATCATCACGATAACTAGTAGTAGGTATTACAAAGTGTAAATATACAATCAATGATTAGAAAAATATGCACCGACCATCTACGAGTAAATATTCAAACTCATAAATATGAGTGAGAGTGCCGTGCTGTAGACCTCTGCTACGCCGTCGTAGCAATACCTACGAAGAAATCGCAATCCTTTCGAGAAAGGATTGTATTAGATGTCGGAATCTAAAACTTGCTAAAACTATTTTCCTAAAAGTGATTGTGTATGTTATAAGTAATTTAATTAGCTTTATAAATAACATGGAATGTCTCGCCTGAAACGAGACATTAGCATGAGTAAGGACAGACATCTTGCTTAGTTAATGTAGTGGAATGAGCGATGCGCCTGGACGACGACACGTCGCGCGGCGCGACAGCCATCGAAGTTGTTGTATAGTAGTGTACGTTGTTATGTGTCATTATACTTCTAAGTAATTAAATGAGTAACGTATTAAATAATTAGGTAATTTTAAATGAGTCAACGTATTTAATGTTAGCTATCTTTATAGACTTTTCATATTTATTCATATTTATTACTGCGGTGCTACAAAATCATGAAAATCAGAATATATCAGAATATACTAAATACAATGCTACTTGTTTTTTTAGATGTGTGATGTGATGTGTGTACTAACTTATCGAATTACGCAGCAATCCTACGAGGGATATTTAGGTTTGATTTGGGGAAATCAATGTATTTTATCACTGAAGCACTTCTGTATAGAAGCATGTATTGCCTTGTGTTCAAGTTATCAGAGATAACGTCTATTTTAACGTAAAAAGACTTAATTTTCGCTTCATTTAAAATTATTTAGCTTAGGCGGTGTAAGACCGTGAGTCTCTGTAGTTTATACTATGATATTTAACAGTACGGGCGGATGCGAATCTCTGAATAGAAGTAGAACGTGAAAATATTGGACGAAACTTGAAAAGAATATGGCGCTTCCTTTTTAGTCAGTTTGTGATGACCTGACCTAATAGTACCTACCTATATACAGCATGAAATTTACATCGTTTTGTTCCCGCCGTGTAGTGATAGTACCCGTCAAACTGAACAACTTTTCACGAAAAAATAATTTCCTGTGACAAAAAAATTTTTGGTCTCTCCATACAAAATGGGTCGGTCGGGAGTCTCACTTTGTATGGAGAGACCAAAAATTTTTTTGTCGCAGGTATTTTTTATTTCGCGAAAAGTTGTTCAGTTTGACGAGTACTATCACTACACGGCGGGAACAAAACGATGTAAATTTCACGGTGTATGTGTTTTGGTTTTCATAAAGCCTAACTAATTTTCTTTAACTGAACTCAGAATTATGAATCGAATGAAAAAATATACGTTTTCTGTTATTTTTCTTTAAAGGTTAAAAATTCTTATATTTCAGTTTTCCTTGAATGTGACGCTTTTGTTTAAATCATATGAATCAAATCAATGATTTTACAAAATCATTTTTTTACTTTTGACACAAACTTGTTCATGGTTGGCACGGTCAGGTATACGACTTCACACACAACCCTTGAATTTCTTCGCAGAAGTGTGCAGGTTTCTTCACGATGTTTTCCTTTACCGTAAGAGCGTCGAATAAACGTACATATGAATTCGAGATTCGAAAACACAATATGTGTATTGTCATCACATTATCACATAAAATTCCTGGTCGGTAATTATGTATGGTGCCTAATTTATAAGAGTATTAGTTCTACCTTAGTGAGTTCAAATGAGTACCTATGCAAATTACAGCGGCTTCGTTGTCGGGCAGCGAAACAACCATTATTATTTTGTTATATATACTAGCGGTCCGCGCGCGGCTACGCTCGCATTCTGTAAGATTTTCCCGTGGAAATAAGACCTTTTCCGTAAAAACTATCCTATGTGTTATTCCAAGGTACAAACCATCTCTATTCCAAATTTCATCCTAATCCGTTCAGTAGTTTTTGCATGAAATAGTAACAAACATCCATCCATACATCCATCCATCTATCCATACATCTATACTTACAAACTTTCGCGTTTATACTTACTGTATCCGAATTATTTAGTTTTCACGTCGAACTAATTAGTCGATGACTGTTTGTTTTTAACGTCGTCACTGTTATTTTATTTTAATCTGTATTTATATAAAAATCCCAATTTCCCTTGGTCACGGCATCACGCGTGAACGGCTGGACCGATTTCGCCAATTCTTTTTTTGTTGGAAGAAGGTTCTTATGAAGGAAAAAAATAAGAAAATTGCGCGGAAAATTAGAAAAATTAAGAATACTTAACCACCATATTAAATTATTTCTAGGTAGGTAGGTAGGTGTACGGTAGGTGTTATTTTATGGAGGAGGTATGTTACACATGTAACACTCTTTCAAATGTGCTATGTGACTATTGTAGGGGCGGCCTTATTTACGCGGAATTTGACAAAAAGTATTACAAACCTGAATATCTAATTTTTATAGGGTGCGATTTTGTCGGTTCCATATAATAAAATGTTACGCATGTAACACTATTTCAAATGTGCTATGTGGCTTTTGGGTGGGCGGCCTTGTTCTCCAGGGATTTGAAAAAAAGCTTTTTAAATCAAAATATCTCAATTTTGTAGGTAACGATTTTTTTTGGTGTCAAATAACGAAATGTTCCATTTTTAACACTCTTTCAAACGTGCTATGTGTCTACTCTGGGGACGGACGTTTTTAATTTTTGGGCCAATTTGCCCACCTCCTTTTAACCATTGAACTTGATGTTTCGTACAAATGTGCTATTTGCATTTTGCAGCTCGTCTGTAACAAAGCAAAGTTCGTCTGTGTGACAAATTGGCGATTTGATTTGCAAGTAATTAGGTATATTCATATATTATAATATTTAAATAAGTTGATGCAAAAAATATTTACATGTATATTGCAAAGTTAAATGATGGGTGTTTTTCTTTGTTTTCTGATTTTTTGTTTGAATAAGATTGCAGAAAGCAACAAGGTTGTTGAGTTACCAGTAAGTTCGGTGCTTGGTGTCATATACTTCCCCAACGAGGGGCTCAAGACTACCCTGATATCAGTTTTATTTTTGAATCGCAACACATATGTAGTGTTAAAACTGAAGAATGTTTATTTTTTCAGGTTAAAGAAGTCGAAGTGAAATTGTACTATGAAGTTCATTGTTCATTAAGTGTTTATGTATATCATAGAAATTTCACAACTCTTGTAGAGAAATTACGATCGTCTATAACTATAAACACTTATCCATTTGGGAACGCTAAAGTTAGTAGCCTAGTTAAATTTATTTTTTAATTAATTGTTAGGAAATAAAATATTATCAACAATATTGTAATTTATAAGTACTATAATCGATCTATAGGGGTAATTTCTCTTTGAATTCAACCAGTTTTTAGACGCACCTAAAACGAAAGTAAAGTGCCAACATGGCATTGCTGAGTGCTATGGCAACAAGCTACACGCATGCGCCATCGATCAGCTGAAACGTGTAGAGAAATACGTGGAATATAACTCCTGCCTCATAGCAAACGGTAGCGATGACAAAGCTGCTGATAATGTACGTATTTTTAATTATAATATATATTTACTAGCGGCCGCCCCAGCTTCGCACGGATAGATTAATTCATACTTTAACATATTTTTAACCAACTTCAAACTGGAGGTCATTAGAGATCTCAGTTAGTGTTTCATCATTTTTATAAATCCCTTCTCTAAGAAGGAAGTAGGAATTAGATATTTGTAAAAATCCGCCATTTAAAATTTAAAAACTAATGTTCTGAAATAGCATTTTTTTGAAATCCCTACTCAAAGGGAGTAAGGATTAGAAGTTTGTATGAAAGGTTTGTCACTTTTAGAGTAGTGATTTAAAAAAAATACAGAAACTCGAGTTTTCAAGTTCCTAACTTCAAAATTTACAAACTTTGCATACAAACTTCTGATTCCTATTTCCTCCCTTAGAGTAGGGAATTAAAAAAAAATGCTGAAACACGAAACAAATAACCATCTTTAAAAAAGGCAGACTTAACAAACTAACTTCTTAGCCTTACTTCCCCCCTTATGATGGGATTTAAAAAAATTTCAAACATGTTTGTGTTATTTTTTTTTTATTTCTTAACCCGAATTTTCCAGTATCTAATTCATTCATTTCATTTGTTTTATGTTCCTTTTGTGTGCAATAAAGTGTTTTTACTTACTCACAATAATTATGACTTTCATACAAACTTTTATCCCCCCATATCCCCCTTTCAGAGGGGAATTTTCCAAAATCCCCCCTTGTTGCTGCTTACGTCATAAACGCAACTTACTGTATAAATTTGGTATTTCTAGCTTCAATAGTATCAGTTCTGCATCGATGACTTCTAATCCTTACCTTCTCGGTTCAAATAGGGATTTAAAAAAATGCTCGTATGCAAATATAATAATTTTGACTTATCAGTCTAAATCCAAATTTTTATGTTCCTTACCTTTGCATACAACCTTCTAATCCCTACTTTCTCCTTTAAGTCAGGATTTCAAAAATGTTGGAACCTAAACCAAATTATTTAGTCTGAATACATTTTTAAGTTCTTTACTTTAGAATGGGCTGGCATTTCATATACAAATTTAATCCCTACTTCCCCCTAAAATAGAAATTTTGAAAATAATGCGTCAAATGCACGGACCAATGGTCCGTGGTCAAATGATTCATTTTTCTTAGTCTAAATAAAAAATCATGTTCTTAGCTTTAGAAATAACAGACTTCCAATAAAAGCATTTAACCTCTACTTTCCTCCTCAAAATTGGAATTTTGATAAAATGCTAAAACACGCGTCAAATGATTTATTCATCTCAGTCTAAATCCAAATTTTCAAGTTCTTACCTAAAAGTAAGAACTGAAACAACAGACTTTCCATAAAGACATTTTATCCCTACTCCCCCTCAAAATAAGAATTTCAAGAAAATGCTGAAACACATGTTAAACGATTAATTTTTGTCAGTCTAAATCCAAATTTTCTTGTTCCTACCTTTAGAAATGCCAGACTTTCCATACAAACATTTAATCCCTACTTCTTCCCCTAAATAGGGATTTCGAAAAAATGCTAAAACATGTGTCATTTATTAATCTCAGTCTAAATCTAATTTTCAAGTTCCTACCTTTAGAAACAACAGACTTTCCATAAAAAATTTTTATCCCTACTCCCCCCTCAAAATAAGAATTTCAAGAAAATGCTGAAACACATGTTAAACGATTAATTTTTGCCAGTCTAAATCCAAATTTTCTTGTTCCTACCTTTAGCAATGCCAGACTTTCCATACAAACATTTAATCCCTACTTCTTCCCCTAAATAGGGATTTCGAAAAAATGCTAAAACATGTGTCATTTATTAATCTCAGTCTAAATCTAATTTTCAAGTTCCTACCTTTAGAAACAACAGACTTTCCATAAAAACATTTTATCCCTACTCCCCCTCAAAATAAGAATTTCAAGAAAATGCTGAAACACATGTTAAACGATTAATTTTTGTCAGTCTAAATCCAAATTTTCTTGTTCCTACCTTTAGAAATGCCAGACTTTCCATACAAACATTTAATCCCTACTTCTTCCCCTAAATAGGGATTTCGAAAAAATGCTAAAACATGTGTCATTTATTAATCTCAGTCTAAATCTAATTTTCAAGTTCCTACCTTTAGAAACAACAGACTTTCCATAAAAACATTTTATACCTACTCCCCCCTCAAAATAAGAATTTCAAGAAAATGCTGAAACACATGTTAACGATTAATTTTTGTCAGTCTAACTCCAAATTTTCTAGTTCCTACCTTTAGAAATGTCAGACTTTCCATACAAACATTTAATCCATACTTTCCCCCACAAAATATGGATTTTGATGAAATGCTAAAACACGTGTAAAATCACAACTAAATAATAACGTGTCAAATGATTTATTAATTGCAGTCTAAATCCAAATTTTCATGATCCCAACTTTTAAAATGACGGACTTTCATACAATTTTGAATCCCCCTTTCCCCCCCCTTAGAGGGAATTAGAGAGTGCGTTGATGAGTCAGTCAGTCAGTCAATCAATACGAATTTCTCTCTTTATAGATTGCCAATAAATTATTTGCGTAATAGTCTAATGATTCACAAATTTTCAGTGTGGCAAGGCACACAGTGTCGATTCGGAGTCCATCAAGAACTGCGCTAAGAGTCAGAAAGGGCAGGACCTATTAATATATTACGGAAAAGAAACTCTGAAGGCTCGCCCTGGTCAGCGTTACTCGCCGTACATTCTCATCAATGGAAAACAGTTTGACGAAGAACATAGATCCTTGATAAACGAAGTGTGCGCTGCTTTTAAAAACCCTCCGGAAGCTTGTAAAACTATTTAAATTATAGCACAAATGTATGGGAATGTATGGAGTGTCTTCCCACTGGCACGTTTGCTTACCACAGCCGACATAGTCCTTATCTTTTTACCAAAACTATAATAGCACTTTACATTAAGTATTGATCCTAAGAGATTTAATTTAATTCTACTTTCGTCATGCCATGAAAATAGGTGTCGTTATAATGCACGTGTAAATTTTGTTTGACTATTTCTGTAGTTTCTTTCTTATGTTACGTGGCACGTTAATATTTCACGAAACATAAAAATAATTCGCCCATTGTTGCTGTTGTTGTTTGAGAAAAGTTTAGTGAGAAGACGAAGAAACAAAGTAAAAATATACAAGTAGCGAGTGATTTGCATATGGATTACCTACTATTTTATAGCTTTTATTTTGTTCTTTATGTTCTTATAGCCACAATATATTTTTCGTTCCATCTATTCAAAAAGTAACGATTGGTTCGCACATAAAGTGCGCCCAAAGTAGGTCTTAGAAACCCACGGGCAGGAAAGCGTTCTGAATTTGGAACATGAATATTTGCTTATAATTCTGCGGCAATTGCGGCAAATACAATATTTTGTATTCCATATCTACAGATATAAAATATAATAACATGAAAAAAGTTAGTGGCCGGTAAAACGGGTGCATGGCCTTCAGCCAAATAAAAAAAAACAAAACAAATGAAAAATTCTTAAACTACGGCCCATCTTCAACTCTATGGCGGATCTTCAATGGTGCATTGTAAATTGTTTTAATAAAAGATTTTTTAACAAAAAATTCAACCAACGAAAAAGTAACTAAAAAGTGAAAAATAAAATAAACCATCTCATACAATACGGAAATTTAAAATTACCTATATTTTGCAATTAAATTTACAATTTAACTACACTTGCCCACTTGCCCAGCGTGGTGAGTATGGGCATAAACCCCCAAATGGACAGCGCACCAAATATACGGCCCCCAGTTCCCGGCAGCCCTATTACTCCGGGCACTCCGGGCCAAAGTAGCAGCGGCCTCCGTCACGTTAGGGCGGGGGGTGCTAAGAATCCCTGAGTTACGGATGGCTGCCACAAACTGACCTTGGCGACGTATAACGGACGCATACTACGGCTGGACGAAAGCCTGGAGCAATTGGAGGTAGAACTAATAAACATAAGGTGGCACGTTTTGGGGCTGTCTGAAATCCGAAGACAGGGAGAGGACACGGTAACCCTAGAATCCGGCCACCTGTTCTACTTTCGAGAGGGCGACAACAGTGTCGCAAGGCGGCGTAGGCTTCCTAACGTCAACAAGGTTCTCCGTGACAACGTGTTGGAAGTGTCCAGTGTTTCAACCCGTGTGGCATATCTTGTATTGAAACTGACCAAGAGGTATTTATTCCCGCAAGGTTATACAGGTATATGCGCTGACATATACAAACTCGCATACCGAGGTCGAGGCCATGTATGAAGATATAACAAAGGCCATAAATAGCACCACCAAGACCCACTTCACCGTTGTCATGGGGGACTTTAATGCCAGGGTAGGAGTGTGAGAAGGCGACGACTCGCGCATCAGAACACACATTATTGGATTCAGAAACCACAGAGGGCAAATGTTGGTTAAATTCCTGGACATGCAAATGTTGTTCTTGGTCTTCTTTGAGAAGAAGCCCCATAGGAAGTGGACTTGGCAAAGCCTCGATGGTAAGACGAAGAGCGAGATTGACTTCGTCTTGACGGACAAGAAGTTGTAATAGTACATTGTTATACGAGGGGTGAAAGTAGCTTTTCATTATGAATACAAGGAAACTAAAAATAAAAAAGTTTTTAATTTCCATCATTGAAAAATGTTAAATATTTTGCCCAAATCGATTTTTTTTTAAGAAATAGTTGAAAGTTAATTATAATAAAGTAATTTAAGAAATATATATTCTTTAATTAATACGTAAATTTTATATTAAGGCCTTCGATACGATATCACCTAAAGTCCTGATGTGTAAGCTGGAATCGCTGGGTGTTAGGGGTGAACAATTGTCTCTTTTTGATGACTATCTTTCTGGAAGGACCCAAAGAGTTGTCATCGATGACGTAATAAGTACAGATCTCCCTATTGAACACGGCGTACCTCAGGGGAGTATTTTAGGCCCTACTCTCTTCCTCGTTTATATAAACGAACTTTGCAATATAAAACTTCAAGAGGGGACCATCGTCTCTTTCGCAGATGATACAGTCCTTGTTTTTACAGCTAACTCTTGGAGTGAGGTGTATGGGCTGGCGCAGCTGGGCTTCAACTCAGTGTCTAGTTGGTTGAGAGCCAACTCCCTGACACTAAATGTGGAAAAAACAAAGGCCATGACATTCTCTATACAAAATAGAAATTTACCTCCACCAGACCTCGTAATTTACGCTCACTCTTGCGGACCCACACAAGCTCCTAACTCATGCCAATGTCCCATTATCTCGAAAGCAGACTCTATTAAATACCTGGGAGTAGTGATAGACCGTAATCTCAACTTCAAATCACACATTGATCTTGTTTCTTCCCGTGTTCGTAAACTCGTTCCGATCTTCAGACATCTGCGATCCATTGCTGACCCTAACGTTGTGAAGATGGTGTACCTCGCTGTATGCCAATCCCTCTTGAACTACTGCATTATTTCCTGGGGAGGTTCCTCAAAAACACACATGCTTACTGTCGAACGAGCCCAAAGACTTATCTTAAAGGTAGCGACTGGGAAACCCTACCTCCTTCCCACTAGAGTTCTTTTTTCTTTCTGCGATGTCCTCACGGTCCGACAAATTTTCCTTCTTTATCTAGTTCTAAAACAGCATTCAATAACTACATATACCACTGACCCCTCTATATACAAAAGAAATCGCCTTGTTATCCATTCTGCAAAAACGAAAACATCCTTCAGTCAAACGTTTTTCCCTTTCCTTGGTCCTTTTGTATATAAAAAAAATTCATAGCATACTGTCTATATTTTCCCTAAACAAACATAAATGTAAAAAGGTGGTAACAAATTGGCTCCAAAATTTATCATATGCCGACACCGAAAAACTTCTGCACCCGATCTCCTAAATTAGATTCTCTCATTCAAATAAACGAACATTAATCCTATTCACAAGAACAGCACGCATACACAAATTATATACAGGCGCAACTCCGCAGCGTGGTCCTGTCCAGCAGTATTTTATATATATATATATATATATATATATATATTATTTTCCTTATTATGTAAATAAATATGTTGTTGTATATATGTAAAAACATAATAAGGGGAACCAATTGAGTAGTACCAATTTGCTTCTACTTCAGCCTCTGCCCAGCCCTACGAACAGAGTCTTGGAATCAGTTTATGAATATATATATATATATATACATTCTATATAATTATTTTCATTCAATTAATTTATACGTAGTAGTATTACTATTCACCATTGTCCAACGACTCCTTCTTTTGTAGTGTTGACGCTATAGCACAGGTTCGACCCATTTTAGCGTCAACAATAACCCATTGATGTACCCCTAGTCCTTAAGTAAATACGAGTGTCAAATACAAATTTGTAATTAGTTTTTAAGGCTTCAAGTAATAAACGATTATTATTATTATTATTATTATTATATTATTTCAATTTAACATTGTAATTAAGTGGCTGTATAGAAAGATGGAACATAGTTCAATAGAAATGTGAAATTAGAACCTGTTTTTTTTTTAATAATTTGCCAGAATGAATGAAAATGAATGAATGAATGACAGCTGTCAGTTGAAAGTGATTCTCCCTCCGGGCTGAAAAGTATTACCTTCAATCCGCTCCTCAGACAACTTCTTTCAGAGTAAATGAAAAAGTTGTAAAAATATAATAATAATAATAAAAAAGAATACGTGTCGAATTGAGAACCTCCTCCGTTTTGTTTTGTTTTTTTTTGTCGGTAAAATGAGTTCGTGTTTCGTATTATTAACATATTTTAACACTTGAATATGTTAAAGCAGGCGCAATTAATAAAGGTAGTTGTAGCTAAAAATATTTTATAATATTTTGTCTCATAGAGGGGGATCAAAAGTAGAATGTATAACTCGGTCGCAAATATTTTGTCCTCGGTTTATGTACTTTGAATTCCTCACTGCACTCATGATTCTACTTTAGAATCCTGAGCAGCGCCCTCGCTGTAAAAATATTCCTTTGCGCCCTTGTCATAAAATTTACTAAAGATAGACCTTATTGGGGGGTAGAAGAAATCGCAAGATAAGTTGTTTGGTCAGTTCTAGTTTTTATTTTTAGAACATCCTTCGGTATATTATTTTTAAATTTGCAAGCATTATTAGGTATCATAAGTTTTGTGCATTTCTGATTGCGTTAGACACAGCTGACATTAGATCGTCTCCGTTTTCCATCGGCGAGCCGTTGATTTCAATATGTGGTATAAAATTATATGAGACTTTCGCCGATTCTTGTCCATAGTATGCTAACAGCTGTGTTCCTCTTGCGCCCTTAGCGCACGTCTTGATAGGTTGAGAATCTATGTTAAACATGCTTGCACACTGTAAAAATAATAATACTTACAATTAGTATCAATCATCATAAAGTGACGTGAAGTTCTTGAACTATACGTTGAATAGAACATGAATAAATACCAATAAAATAATTAAATTATTTTCTCATCATAAGGTTTTGTCAGCAGCGTAAACTTTTACAATTAAACAAATGAATTATATGTCAATTAGAAATATTAATTTTGCACAAATATTAGGAAAGGATTTCACATTTGACTAACAGATTATGTCTATTACGAATTATACCTATCTAATATTTACTAAAGCGATTTTATTTAATAATCTTTGAGCGCGGTTTCGTTATCCTCTTTTCGTTAGAGCTTATTAGCATAAGTGGAATATTGTGCCTTTGTCTAGCCGGGAGTGCCAAGGAGATGCGGGTTCGAGTTCTGTCTAAGGTCAACAGAATTTTTATTGAATTTTTATTTATGTGATAAACTTACTTTATCTGCAGCATTGTCATCCGAACTTCCTGACATCAGGCAGGCATTAAAGTCGAGCCAGAAGGGAAGCTGCTCCATGGCGCATGCGTGTAGCTTGTTCCCGTAACACTCTTTTTCTCCGTGTTGACATTGAAAGGTAATCATCCCATTTTGTATCTGCGTCTACAATATACATAATATTTGTATCATAATTTGTCAGTCCAAGGCTACGCCCAGCTAGGGTTCGATTTAGGATTTTGAATAGTCCTATTTAAGTGACAAAATGCAAGTATTGTTCACATTTTTACAGACGCGAAGGGAGGGACTGATTTGACATTTTTATTGTACATTTCATCCTTAATGTACATTTCATCCTTATTCCAACAAAGCTAAAAATCTGGACACATTTGAATGCCATACAAATTCCGGACAGAATTCAATAAGTCCGACTAATTCGGACGGATGGTAACTTTACGCCCAGCGCCCACGCTCATTTCGTTTATACATACTCATTAAGATGTTATCTCGTGGTAAGAAGTAGCAGTAATACAGAAAAGGCTTTTTTCACTGATTACAGAAAAACGTAAATTGTATTGATTATGTACCAACCGAAGCTTTTCCATAGGGATATACTCGTAAGTTAATATATGGGCCCAGCTGCCTCATCACCGGAAGCAACTCTTTTAAGTACATCCTGATACTGTCGGGACATAGACACTCATAGTATACGTCTAGGTTCACCTTCCTTGTTATCTGAAATAAATATTATTTGTGGGGGTTAATCGCTGCCGCTGCGTGCGTCCTCTCCCACTTCAATTACTCCTTTCTTTCAGGTAAAAAAATCGTATTTTTTAAAATAAAAGTAGTTTTTTACCTGACGCTTTGTGATTCCATTATTATACGAATTTAGCATGGTTCCATTATTCTTATCTGTGAAACATATAATACTTAATTACTTACTTACAATTTTATTACACCAATTCTCCTTAGTTATTAATCATATAAGAAATTTTGATGAGAGAATAAATTTTAATATTTTAGTCGTTCCGATTGGCCAAGTGAGTCTCTGGAACTTTGCTGCGAAAGGTTTCCGATCTCCAACACCTCTCAGGTTTAAAGGTCGACATTGTTTTTATGTGAACTTTAACATTTCTTGTTTTTTTTTCCACATCCCACTTTCGTCCACTATGCAACAATTTGAATATCTATTTAGATCATCAACAAAAGTGCATACCTTCGGCGGCAAGAAACAGTTATTTTATATACATAATTGTATACAGTAGAAATACTCATAATTTTGCTAACAAATATTGGTGATTCATTAATAAAGTAAGTGCCTCACCTGCGACGAGACAACTCGCCCACACCACCGAACTAAGAACTGATAACAACACGTACAACATGGTCGCAGGCGCAGCTAACGTCAGGGCCACGATCAAGCATTAACTGTACAGCACAAATTAGTTCTTAGACTTTATATCAGCGCTGTGCATTACGAATACTACATTATGAACACTTACAAAGTATTTATGTCATTAGTACCTAAAGTGTTTTAGTATAATAGGTACTTAAATATAATTTTAATTCTTTCTTATTATTATTCACTTGGTGATAAGAAGTTCATGTGAATAAATTAGACGCGTGTCTGCCAAATGTATAGATATTTTTACATAGATTGTTTTATTCTTTCGATTGAAGTAGATGCTATAAGGTACCTATGGAAATTGTTTAAGTATTGCATTTATCACTTTATTCAAACAGAAAATCAATAGTAAAAACAAAGTCGGGATTTCATGGCTAACGGACATACATAGTACACCCGAGATGGACATATTAGGCCACCGATTTTTCACCGTGGTAATAAACTTCATAAACAGCTCATATACGTACCCACCGAGGGGCTCGAGCCTACCCTGAATTAGGGCGATTAGTCCATAGTCGACCACGCTGGCCCAACCGATAGGTTGACTTCACACACAACCTTTGAATTTATTCGCAGGAGTGTGAAGGTTTCATCACGATGATTCCTTTCACCGTAAACATATGAATTCGAAATTCGAAAACACATTGGTACGTGGTGGGGATCGTACCTGCGTCTCCCGGACGGGAGGCGGCGGCCCTAGCCACTAGACCACCGACGCTCTCGGTTATAAACTCATTCCCACGTAAATTACTACAACGTAAACTTAAACTGACTAACTAACTTTTAACTTTTTACTTTTAACTTTTAACTTCTGTACTTTCAAACTATATCCTTGTGTGCAATAAAGTATATTCTATTCTATTCTATTCTTAAACTTACTTTTTATTTTATCACCAGTCAAAGTGAATATTAATTCGTTATTTATGAGATTTATGAGCATTTTCAGCATGAAAATGGCGGAAAACATTAGGCTTCTTGCGCTTTAAACAGTGTCGTATGTTCATACAGTTTTATTTTTTATTTATCGTTTATAAGTATAAATTGTATTAGAAAAAAATTAAACAAAGAAAGAAGAAAGAACCAATACAAATAATATTGCACTACGAGAAGAAATAGTTTTCACTATAAAAGTCTATTATTAAGTCTCAAAATCATAGAGTCAAAAGTATTTGGAGCATTATCTAAAACAAATGACTCGTATAGGTATATACCAATTACCAATTAAGTAATTTAAACCACCACTGTATGAAACTTACCGAAATTAGTGAAAAGACCTCACTTGCTTGATATGACGCATTGCGTGTATGTAGAGATAGTTTTTTACTGTTACTTTATGTTGTTAATTAAATGCGATTCTCCCATTTTGCATTACATATATACTTGTTACTAGCTTATATACGACCCCACCGAAGGGCTCAAGCATACCCTGAATAAGGATGAATAGCCGGTCGGTCAACTTTACACACACATACACTAACTTTGAATTTCTATGTATATTATATAATTGATACCTCACCCATACAAGACCACGCCCGCTCTTGGTATACATAGCGATTAGGTCAATTAGGGAAAAACAAAAAACTCATAAATAACAATATTATGACGTATGCTAAAACACACTGGTACACAAACCAGCGCAGCGCGGCGCGGCGGCAATACATAAAAAAACTTTTAATTTTGTCTAGTTTTGTAGGTACTAGGTACGTACCTATATCTAATTTCCTAGTAAAGTTGCATTACTGGTTGGTCTACCACCTTCGTTTAGGCTTGTGTCAAAATTAGGAAGTTATTCTGATTTACTAAATGTCACGACGAAATTGAACCTCTGCCCCCTGAATGAATCTTGGATCCACCACAAGATGCATTGGCCTTAACTACTTTACCCCCAAAGCTCTTCTCAGTCAGCCAAAAGACGTCGACTGCTGTTAGAAGACCGTGAATCGCAAAATGACAAAATAAAATTACACTTTTTTAAATATTAATCTTTATAAATAATTAAACATTTCAAGTATATTCTTACGAATCTGTGATTGCATTGCATGCATCGGGTGGGTTCTTAAAGGCTTCGCACACGGCTGTCATTAGGTCCCGCTCGTCCGGTTTGGGCTTGCCGTTGATGAGTACATAAGGTACACCAGGGTATGACACCTGCTGCGACAACGTCCCATAGTATATCAGCAGTTCCTGGCCTCTTGCACCATTAGCACACTCCGTTATTAGACTCTTATATGCCATAGGTAAGTTTTGTAACTTCAAGCACTGAAACGTAAATATCAGCACTTTAGTGATACTTGATTAAGTCTTCTACCTGGCTAACCTATGTTAGGTTACAAAACTGAACGTAAGTTTTGTAACTTCAAGCACTGAAACGTAAATATCAGCACTTTAGTGATACTTGATTAAGTCTTCTACCTGGCTAACCTGTTAGGTTACAAAACTGAACGTAGTGAACGTAGTAAATTTTAACAGTAATTTTGGAAAACCCAGTTACTAGAATCTAACACTATAAGTACTAAAGGTAAACAATCCTGATAGATATTTTTATAAAAAAATACATTTCTGCAATAGGTTTTAGCTATTATCCAAGAAAACAAAATGCATGCAGTAATACATAGTTATGATAGCTAGCAGTAGAAAAATGCGACATTGATAACCTTTAGTTAAATACCTAAACCGATAGACTACAGTTAGGTTTCTGAAACTATCTGGAGTATCACCACAGATAAATATAATTAGTTACGATATGATAAAACCGACTGAGACAATTAACGCATTCTAGTGTTTGACACTAAGATCCTCTTTAGATTGTCGAACTACTGTAGTCATTTGTGACCGTACCTATGTGGCTCTATATGGCTGTATGCTTGACTTACTGGTTCAACCGCAGCTTCTTCGGAGTGATTCTGCATCAAACACGCGACTAATTTGACGTAAACAGTCGTGACATGATTTAGGCGGTCCATAGCGCATGCGTGCAACTTGTTACCGTAGCATTCCTTTTCACCATGCTGGCACTGAACTACGATTTTATTATTTTCTGTGTGCATCTGAAATTAATAATTTTTTTTATGTACCACTCAGAAATAAGTAGCTACAAAATCATTCAAGATGTCAAGTGACTTCCTACCACGGAGACAATCTCCGTGGTTCCTACTTACTCGCGCGTTGCCGTATGGGTATGTTGCGAGGTTTATGTTGGCCCCTAGTTTTTCAACCAAAGATACAAAATGGGGATATTCTGCTATACAGTCGGGGCAGAGACTCTCGTAGTATAACTTTACTGTGACCTTTTCTGAAAACTGTAAAACGAGAAAATTTTATTTTAAAAGAAAAATGTAAACAACCGGCCTCTAGTATCTGAGATTTTAATTGTAAAATAGCTCTCTGTATGGCTTGAATGGGAAGAGTCTATGAAATTGTTTTTTTTAATTCACCAGTGTTACATAAACTTTTATGCCATACCCGTTTTATAAATAAAATATTACTGTGAGTCAAACTAGTACTTATTAGTTTACAAAATCATCTAGTTTGACGATTTGTTGCTAGCACATAAGAAAAACAGATAAAATCTGATTTGGCTGTTTGCTAGCTCTGTTGTAGCAGACATAAAAATAAGAAACTTTGAATAATAATAATACCCAGTAATAATTATAAGGTGATCCTGCAATATGATCTGCAAATAAAAAAAAACCATCATTATCTTATCTTCTCTTCTAAAAGTTTAAATCTGTTTAGATACAGAGGCGTTTATTATTTTTCTACATAAATATCATCATCATCATCAACAGCTCACAAATATACCTATATTTTATCCTGAAATATTTTGTACTGTAATATATTTTAATAATGTAACTTACGTTTATGAGCTGTTGATGATGATGATGATGATGAAATTACGTTTATAAAATGAGAATTAATCGACGAATAAATAAATTTCTATTATTGCATTTACTTAGATTAAACATATTTTAGGAACTACCTTTACGTCTCAATCTAGATAATTATCATTTACCTTCGTACCTGATCCGTCATGCTGTGGATGCCCAACAGCCAAGGCACTGCTCAAGAACAGCAATATTAATTGTTTCATCATCGTGCGTTTGCTACAAGAACTTAACGGTCACTGATATTATTTAATTGAGTTATTATTGTTTAAACGGCTGTGTATGTTGATAACACAGTTCAAATAGTAATCACTTACTATACCAGAAATTCTGTTTCTTCGCTTATATAGGTATATACTAGTGGCTCTGTGAGCTGTACTGTAGACCTCGCGGGTCTTTACATTACTTATGAGTTGATGTAACTGTTTATTTTTATTTTTCTCCACAAACATCTCCGACTCTTTGAAATTTATTTATCACATTTTTATTTTGTTTTATTATTTTTATTGGTTGAGAAATGTGACCTGTAGAGAAAAACAGAGGTAGACCTTGTAAGCTGGCAACCCCCATAACTCCGCCATTATGAAAAAATTCAAAAGACTGAGTCGACAAAAAAATTTGATTAATTTATCGAACCTGCTCACAACATTTCACGAGAATCGGTTGAGAAACGCGACCTGTAGAGTGGAACAAACAGATGGACAGACATACAAAAGCAATTTTGGCCAGTTGAAACGGAGACGCTTCGCTCGCTTCGTTCGCTCGGTCAATGACCTTGGGTGCCAACAGCCAGCTCTGAGGTATCAGTCACACACAATATTTTTGAAGTGAAAAATCTTGAAGTGGCTGGAAAGTTGGATATAGCTAACTATCGACATGAACAGCAGGATATGACTGTTTTCCTTAAGTCCACCGGAACTATACCACCTTTTGTTGTAGATTTTCCCATGGGAGCAAAATTTTCCCCGAGGTAAAAGTAACTTGTTGCTCCACCCTTCAAACCATTAACTATATTTGTGCAAATTTTAAAAACCAATAAAATAGGGGATTTTTGGAAGTTTTGTCCAGAAATCCCCTTAAATACTTTCGTGTCAGAGATAAAACAATTTTTATTATTATCTTTTTTTGTTCCTCTATCCTACACGTGATCATTGATGGAAAAAAAGTAAGACATACTGGAATAAATAAGGAACCTATTGATGGAAAAAAAGTAAGACATTCATTGTTGGTTATAATTATACTCTCTCATTATATAAGTTAATTATTAAGAAAACAAAAAACCCGACTGCGTGCAAATTTTAAACTTTCAAACTGGAATAAATAAAGGAATAAAGGAACTGAAAAAATGCAAACAAGTTTTTTTGTTTTATTTTGAATGATCGCGGTTGATGGTGTTTACAATAGCAGTCGGAGCCATCAAATATTCACAATATTATTATGTTCCATCATAGCGTAATTTATAACAGATAATATGACTGTCGTCTTCTTACCTGATTTATCATGGCTTTGTGGATGCCCCAAAACGAAGGCAACACTTAATAAAGGCGAAAGGAACAACATCGTGTATGTGCAACAAGAGCAAAACGTATTTGTTTCTTAGATTACTAATTGTTTTTATGGATATTTGTACATGTATAATGTAATTATTTTAATAATTTTTCATCAACTAATTTGTACTCGTATAGTGAGTTTGTTTGCATTGCATCTTATAATTTGTGTTTGTTCTTAATATATTAGGGCTCATTCACACATTCACGGCCGGCACGGCGCACGGTCGCTCAGTAATGTATGAAGCTCTAAAGCCCAAGTCACACAGAGCGGGAGCGGCGCGGTCCGGGGCCGGGACAAGAGGAATAGCACCGTCCCGCTTTCCCGGCCCCGGACCGCCCCCGGCACGGCTCTGTGTGACTTGGGCTTAATGGAGGTGTTCACACGGCACCGGTCCGGTTTGCAACCGTGGACGGCGCAAACCGTGAATGTGGGAACGAAGCCTTACGACTCAATCTTGATGTTTGGAATTCTGGAAGGTAGGGAGAAGACAAAACAAGAACTACTCTTAATCACGAGTAAATCGGGAAAACATTTATTTATGCGTCGAGTTCCCATTGTTAGTTAGCTTTGCTAGTTAGATAATATTCGTAAGAAGAAAACGGTATACCTACCTAATCAAAACATCAAATATAGTGAATAGAACGTCGCGATAGCGATTGAAAGGAGACTGCCCAGAGGTTGTGGCCAATAGTCATGCTCTAATTCTAATTTTAAAATTCAGCTGTCCTTTTAGTTTTTATGACCAATGAAAGAGAGGTGATGAATGCAGATGAACGAACGAAAAATATTATTTTGTATGAATAAACCTAAAATATGGGCATAGCTGTCGGATTAAGAGATTTTTAAGTCGGATGTTTTATGTGCTCTCTAAAATTGTGCAATCGACGCGTCCATAAGGTTTAAAATCGATATTTGACAGATCTTTATTAGGATGGCCATGTCCTGTCTCTTTTTATTCTTTGTGAGGTGAAAAGGACGGACGATTAGAGCGTGATTGGGTGAATAGGGTATTTGACTTTATTTTATTAATTCAAACTTGTCAGTTTCTGCTATCGAACACTAAACAATTTTTGCTCTATCTTTAAAATTGACCGAGAGTTATAAAGGTTTGAAATTGAAGATTAGACAGAGAAGCAAATACTTGCTTGTGACGTCAAAAGCAAGTAACGCCATAGATGTCCCCACATATTATTATTATTATTATTATTATAATCTCCATACAAAAAATTGTTTTTGAAAGAGACAGACATATTGAAACTTTAAAAATCACTGTCAATTCGTTTTCCAACCGATTCTGTTTTTTTCTTCGCGAATCACCTGCTACTAATCTATATTTTCAAATTAATTAATAAAATATGGTAAATTTAGGAACAGTCAAATACCCTATTGCTACCAATATGATGCAATTTTCGCGAATTTTTTAGTTGCGTGTTTTGATGCAGTATATTAAGCTGTACAAAATGCACCGTCCATCTTGCAGCTAGATTCAAGTTTGAATGCAGCCCGTCTGCACAGACCCAAAGTTGGTGATAAAAATAATATGCGTGTGCGCGTGTTTTATCATGGCTGGATAATACACGTGCACTATATATATATTATTATTAATTAAATAGTCGTCTGAGCATATCGGTATGCGGTAGTGTGGTATGGGCTGCTGCCTCCCACCCTGACCCGAAAAACACGGGTTCGAACCTAACTATGTGTGTGGTGATGTTCATAACATACACCTATAATTAACTGACATACAAGAGGTTACTCAGGCGATAAAGCGAGTATGGAATCTTCTACTTTTAAATACATAATCATGATAAGATTTCGCTGTGCTCGCTCTACTTCGAGAACACGCGTTTTTGCAGTTCCACCCCACACCGAAATGCAATAAGCCAAGATAGACTGCACTAGAAAAATATATATTTCCTTTATAATATCTCTTGATCCAGCGACTTCTTTTGGCAGTACATACCTTAATGACTTGAGTATCCAGGTTAACTTTCTTAGTCGAAGAGTCACGTGTTCAAGGTGTTGATACCAAGAGAGTCGCTATATATATATATATAATTTGTTTTTAAAATATTGAGGGTAAGGTAATTATACGTATTGATTTGTCGTAATCCTTGCTCAGCGTACCTTTTTACAGCCTCCCAAGTTCCGCCAGTGAAGAAGACCGCAGTGGGTCAGCATAAGAATTAGTACATTTGTTATACGATTGGTGAAAGTAACTCATTTAGCGCTGAGACGGGGAGGTAAACACTATGCTTTTCATTACGAATACAAGGAAAGTAAAAATAAAAACATGAATTAGCTAAAGAAAAAGAAAATGAGTGACTTCCATATCTGAATCAGATGAACTCATTGTAAACAAGTGATAATCGGAGTGTAGCTTTCCCGCCTATCTATATCTTTTTCTGTGGCCGAGCTGGCCAGCTTTTGAACCATTATTTTTCATTTCCATCATTGATGGTAAATATTTTGCCCAAATCTATTTAATGTTGAAGAAATATAGTTGAAAGTCAATGGGGAATTTTCCGGCAGCCAATTAAAAAAAAAATACTTTATTAATCTTCGATAGACGGCGTTGACGATTCCTGGATCCGAAGAAATCCGGCGAGTCACCCAGGGCCATAAAAGGATTAAAAAAGAAAGAATCCACGAAGTGCACCTGGCGCCATCTATCGTCTTAATTTTCTAATTAATATTACTTTTATTTTTTAAAGAGATCTCAGAAAATCCCCCATTATAATAAAGTCACTTAAAGAATATATAATACTTAACTTTATGTTATTTCAATTTAACATTGCGCTGTAATTGAGTGGCTGTATAGAAAGATGGATAGAGCGTCGGTGGTCTAGTGGTTAGGTAGGACCCAGCAGCCTTCGGTCCGTGAGACGCGGGTTCGAACCCCACCACCCACGTATTAATGTGTTTTCGAATTTCGAATGCATACCCCCTCCCCCTACCCCCCCTTGGTGGGGATGTATATGAGCTGTTGATGATGATAATGATGATAGAAAGATGGAACATAGTTCAATAGAAATGTGAAATTAGAACTAGTTTTATTATATAATTTAACAGCTGTCAGTTGAAAACGATTCTCCCTCGGGCTGAAAAGTATTACCTTCAACCCTCTCCTCAGGCAACTTCAGACCTACTTTCCGAGTAGGTATGAGTAATGAAAAATATTTTTGCATTATCCAAATACAGACCATACCTACATGTCATTTATATATTTATAAGAAACAGTGTGGGGATAAGCATTGAGGTTTAAAAGTTCTGTGGCGGTTTGATTAATTTTATTCGTGTACTTACGTAATAGACTTAATAATTTTCCATATAAATTTATTATTATGAAGAGATTTTGTTATTAACTCTTTCATAATTTATCTTCAGTTTTTTTATTAAATTATTGCAATAATTTCTGTACCTAGTTATTTATTACCTGGTTATTTTATTTATTTTATTACATCGGTCAGGACGTGCTATTTTTGTAGTTTATTGCGATTTCGAATGCATTTTGGAATACCTTGGTTATCCATGGTTTTATAATTCGAAATTTTCTCGGTATATTACAAACAGTAGTACTTTTTTTAATGGTATTATTTAACTTATATATAATAATATCAAGCGGTCGATTACTGCATGGGAATCGTTACAGTGTAGTAATTCAGAAAGATTTTTATTTTCTTTTAGTGCTTCTTCGTAGTTAATAGTGGTGGTACGTGACGTTGTTTTTATTATTTTTGATATTGAGAGAAAGGTTGTAAAGTGGTCAGTTATTGTAATTTTCAAAACGGCTATATAAGAACCTCGTTCAACTCGTTCAATTTTATTAATTTTAATCATAAAATTGTTTAAACAATTTTTATCGCGAGTTAATACAGTATGATTTTGTAATCCCTTGCAAAATTTAAATATGATGTTCAGACCATCATAAGCAAAAAGTTTTCCCAAGGAACATGGTTAGAAAACCCAAAAAAAAAATCGACTTTTCATACAAAATACACAATCAACTTTACTAATTTGTATGGGAGGTCGAAATTTTTTTGGGGGTTTTCAACCCATTTTCCTTGGGAAAACTTGTTGCTTATGATGGTCTGAACATCATATTTAAATTTTGCTAGGGATAACAAAATTATGCTGTATAGTAAGATACAACAAGAACGAACATCTTATTTTATGTCGGCCCCTTAGCCAAGTGTGCCCACCTGCGAAGCACAGGGTTATTTTTTTGACATGCACCTAATGCTTGTGTCGCAAAATTGACGTATCAAGCGTAACCAGAGTTTTGGGGGAGCGGAAGGCTCTTACCCCTAGATAAACCACAGGGTCGTGGGTTTGAATCTCGCCCAGGGTGTGTGATAAACACTTGTGTTTGCCTTGGGTCTGGATGTTATTTATCTATTTAAGTATGTATTTATCTATATATATTAGCTGTCTGGTACCCATATTACAAGCTCTGCTTAGTTTGGGATCAGATGGCCGTGTGTGAAATGTTCCCACATATTTATTTTCATTTATTTATTTTTTAATTGTTAATAAGAGATCTTACATAATAAGGTCTTGTTAGTTAACATTTTGAGGATGCCAGGTACAGAGTGAAACTGCGATTCAAATTGGAATCGTGATCTATCGCGAGATTTAATCACAGCTGCCTGCGGCCGGCTGCAGCTGCAGCTGAATAAATACTCCTGTTGAAGTACATGAGCCATTTTAAGAAACGTAATTTTGCTGAACTGATATTTCAAATATCGAATGTACTACTTACCACTTACCCAAATGATGGGATAAGGGCGAAAGAATATTTTGTTAAATCTTAGGATTTCATCTTAGGTTAATCTTAGGTTCGGGCTTTTACAGACAGTAACACAAAATACAAGCATTGTTTCTCGGAAGTTTACTTTGGTGTGCTTTGGTAAGTAGTAAGTTACCAATAACCCAGTCAAGTAGCAAGTAAGTGTGCTTTATTCCACAAAATAGATGCCCGGTCTATTTTGACAGCTACTCATCACTTGCCAAGTTTCGTTGACGGTTTATTTTCATGCAACCTATAAATGGACCTAACAATATGAATCTTTTGTATTCAGATAAACTTTTACTTTCTTAGTTTATATAGGTAGGTATTATTTCTTTTAAATCCGTGATGTTATTTAGTAAAAATACGTTTAGCCATAAAAAAATAAAGCTAACAACACAAACATAACTCTTCGAACGATGACATCTCATAATAAACGGGTAAGGGCTGTTTGGTTTCGCTTTATCTGCATGGATTCCTGGAGTGAAAAGATTTTCAACAGTTTATTTATTCGAAGTAAGTCGCGACGGCGGCAGCAGTCCAACAAGGTGAACTCAATCATAACTCGGTCTGCGAGTCTCCAACTATCCGACAGTTTGCCCGCCCAGTTGGATCAGCTGGTCTTTCTGATATTAAAAGGACGAGCTTTCATTTGACAATCATTTTAATCTAGGAACAAGGAAAGGCATGGAAAGCAGGCTAAAAACAGCTATGAAGAGCATTATTTTGCACTCTTTTTAGTTATGACGTTAACAGTTTGATAGAATGAGACAACTGTACAGTGTCCGTTTAGTACGTACTGAAAAGTTTATAGTGAATGTGAATTAAAGTTTTACATGCTTCAGCAAAAAGTTATACCAAAAGTTATAAAAATTAAGTTATACCAGCCTCCTAGCCACACTTACATATATAAAAAGAATGTTTATAATATGTCTATTACTGTTTTTAATAATCTTCCTGACGAATTCAAGACCTTAGATAATAAGACTTTTGAAAAAACTCTGACAAACTGGCTATTAGATAAATGTTTTTACAGTGTGAAAGATTTTTTAGAATAAAAGTAACTTTAAAATGTAAAATTTGCACACCTGCACACAGGTTGAATACAAGAACCGCAATAATTGTAACATCCCATTACTGTGTTCATGCAAATAAACTTATTTCATTTCATTTCAAAAAATAAAAACAAATTAAAATAATAGTATATTATTATCTATTAGCTTTATTATCGGTATAATTATTTATTAAAATTATTTTGGATGCCATAACACTCAAGAAAAATTACAGCGTAAGATTAGTGCATCTTTGCCTGCTGCGGTGTGGGAGAGAAATATTCCATTGTACAGGTTTCAACACGTTCAAAACTTTTGCACGGCCCAGGGGGATTATTGAAGGCTGCGCATACTGCTTTAAAAACATCGTCGCCAGTATAAGGTTTTCCCTTGATAAGAAAATATGGCGTGTAATTTTGTCCTGGCCGCACCTTCAGGGTTTCCTCTCCATACATTCTTAACAGGCGATCCCCATCTGAACCTTTGGCGCAGGTCTTGATGGCACTCGAGTCGACACCCAACTGTTTCCCGCACTACAAAAATATAACACAGTAAGCATAATTTATAATACGTTACAGGCATAAAATAAGTTTAATAACATTAATAGGGAATATGCATATATTTTTATTTATTTTTCGAAATATTACAAGTTCCAGATAAACACATTTTTCAAATATCCTGCTCAGAAACAAAGTTGTAAGTAAGGCTTCAAGGGGTCTTTTGTCAGCATCTGACAATGGCGGACGTGTCTTCGTTTTAATTTTTTTATCTTAGTTTATTGAAGTGTTTAGTGTATAATTTCGATAGTGTATTATCCAGTGAATGTTTCGAGACTATAAACTTTAATAGAACAATTGAATCGCTTACACTTTGATGACATTTTTAGATGATGCCAAGAGGCCTCGTGGTGGCTTCAGTAATTGTACTATCACATTACTGAGCCCAATTCACCGAACAATCATCCAAGGATATATCTTAAACCTACAAATATCACTCGACACTGGCGAAATACGTCTATATAAGATGTGTCGCCATTAGTTAGGAAGAAGAAAAAAAAAGGGCTTCAAAGTTGATGGTTAGACAGAGAGGTCCGATGTGTCGTCTCAGCTCAAAATGTCCTTTTCTCAAAAAGTCCTTTTCTCAAAAAGTCCTTTTCTCAAAATGTCCTATTCTCGAAATGTCCTTTCTCAAAATGTCCTTTTCTCAAAATGTCCAATTCTCAAAATGTCCTTTCTCAAAATGTCCTTTTCTCAAAATGTCCTTTTTTTCCCCAGACTCCTTCATGTGAATGACACACGGGCCATATATCCGCCATAGAAAATTTTGATTTGGTAATATATTTGTTTAATAATGTTGTGTCTAGTTTGTTTTTCGATTAATTTCGATTCTGTTTTAACTACCAGTATTCTATTTTTGTATACTTTCTGGTACGGTACAATGTGTAATAAGTAAAAAATATTTAATATAATGTTAAAATATATATTAAAATATAGAGCGTCGGTGGTATAGTGGCTAGGGGCGCTGTCTTCCGTTCGGGAGACGCGAGATCGATCCTCACCACGTACGTGCACGTGTTTTCGAATTTCGAATTCATATTATGTACGTTTATTCGAGGCTCTTACGGTGAAGGAAAACATCGTGATGAAACCAGCACACTCCTGCGAAGAAATTCAAAGGTTGTGTGTGAAGTCGACCAACCCGCACTGGGCCAGCGTGGTCGACTAAGGCCTAATCTACCTATACAGGGTAGGCTCGACCCCTTGGTGAAGACATATATTAACTGTTGATGATGGCGATGATATAAATGCTTTATATACAATTACTTAAAGTAATAAAAAAAAAAACTTGAAAACTTGTATTTTGTTGCACTTACAATAAAAGAATGAAAAAACATTTATGGAATTAAAAAATGGAACGCTTTAGGCCCGGCTTCCACCAAAGCGAAGAGGAGATGTAAGCTGTGCGTAGCGGCGAAGTGCGGGCAGAAGGCAGCGGGGCGGGGAGTAGGAGCGCCGCCACCGCGCGCCGCCGCGCCGCCCGCCGCCACCCGACTACACACATCTTCGCTCGGCCGCGCCGCGCCCCGCTTGCTAAAGAAAAATTTTACATCTCCTCTCCGCTCCGCTTGATCCATTTCCACTGAAGCTAAGCGGAGAGGAGAAGTGGAAATAACGAAATCACATCTCCTCTCCTCTTCGCTTTGGTGGAAACCAGGCCTTAGGTACATGTTACTTTTTAATTTGCGATATTCTCATTTGTTTATTCATTGTGATGTCCTTTCTAAAATTGTGTGTCGCTATCAAAATGAATTTAATTCGTGAACATTTTCGTTCAATGATTTTTTATGATTTTCGTTGTGGCTTAAGTCAACAAGAGTTGCCAGAGACTTGTCATTTGGTGATGAAGCACCATGTCGCAGCTCTGTGTATCCGTGGTTTGGAGAATTTAGACGTTTACGTGATCATCTCCATGATGAGGTACGTGAAGGTCGGGCGGCGACTGCGGTTACAGACTCTTATATTGACACTGTACGACAACTTATTGAAACTGACTAACAAAATTTCTTGCCAGCAAATTCGTGCTTTGTTAGGCATTGGTATGAGTCAAGGGCAAAAAATTTTACATGTGCATCTGAAGGTTCGGAAGCTTTGCACTCGATGGATACCGCATGGAGGTGACGTAAAGTTATAAAAAAGTTTAACGGAGGACAGTCATTGACTGTCTATAATATCGTGACAGGTAACGAAACCTGGAAGTACTACTTTGAAGTTTGAACCCGAAAGAAAAAGCCAGTCGGCCGAGTGGGTCTTTCCTTTGAAGATTTGCCAACTTTAAAGAAAAGTCGAAAAATTGGTAAAAAATCGTTGCTTCTTTTTTCGGCAAATCAGGACATTACACTACAGTATCGCTTGAAGATCAAAGGATTGTGACTGCAGATTGGTACGTGAACACTTGCTTGCCCAGAGTCTTAGAAAAAGTTCGTGAAGAGCGTCCTCAAAGCAATGTCCTCCTTCACCACGATAACGCGTCCTCACATTCCGCTAAGGTAACAGAAGCCTATTTGAAGACTTCAGATGTGGAACTGACGACGCATCCGCCTTACAACCCGGACCTCGCACAGTACAAAGCAGTTGGACAGGGTCCTCTTCAATGGCTTATTGGAACGCATTCACAGCCAATTTCAGCGAATGCAAAAATGCATTAATTACGAGGGAATATACATACTTTGAAAAACAATGAATGTATCCTGAACGCGACAGTAGCGAACGCAGCGAACCCGAAGCAGCTCTGCTACCAGCACCCTCGGTGAAGAGGATGCAAATGTGAAAAGTGCGACCACGAGTAGGTAGTATTCGAACCGTAGTCACATTCGTCACTCCGCGTTTCTGCAACCGCGTTACGAGGCGCAGTATCGTCGAAAGTCAACGATATAACTTAAACTTAAGAAAAACGCAAAGAACTCTTATAGATAAAATACGTGCTAATTAACTTAATAATCTGTGCCCAAGGTAATCCGATGCCCAAATAGGCCCGCAACGATCGGTACAAACTTATTTATCAAAGCAGGGCAAAAAAAAGGTTATCAATAAAAAAATCCCGGAAATTCCCGGAATACTGGAAACACGGGAAACGGTTAAATAGATCCAACGTAATAAAAATAACCGCCCAGACGCAAAATAAAACAACGAAATATATTTCTGGGTTCAACCCAGAAGTACTACTAGTGCTTCCGTGGTTATGCACATCAAAGTCAGAAAATTATTCTCAAAAATTTTTAATATTCCTAATTGTTAGGAATCGTACAAGAATAGATTTATAATGAGACGTCTACTCGAACCCCTCGGAGGGGTCGAAACAATAAGTAGAATACAAAATGGAATTTAACCTAAGTCTCAACAAAATTTTATCTCAATACCTAGTTTGAAGTAAACAATGACATCCGATCCCGACTGATCAGAAAATATCGTGGATTTAAAAGGAATAAAATTTGTTCTATAGAAATGACTTCCGATCTGTACGCGATAAACGGAAGTTGTAGGTAATTTGACAATACTCGACGCAACAAATGGTGAGATTTACACCGCGTGGAAAATAACCCGATTATACCAACCAATTATCAGTTCTGTGCCGTAAATCGAAAATTCAAACAAACAATCAATATTTAGAATGGGTTCAAAATTAATAAATGGAACTAACCTTTACAGGCAGCCAGCTTCGTGTTAGGAATCCGTACGGCAAGAATTTAAATTCAGTATGTGTACCTAACAGCTAAAGTGATTTGTATTAATGTTACTGTAAATATTAATACATTAAATACATTAATAAAAGGTGTGTAAGTACTTGCTTGCAGGAACCAATTAGACAATGGTGGCCGCTTACTTCACTCAAATCAGTTTTGGAGTGTATTCACATTTCAACCAACAGAACCAAAACAATTTTATAACTGGTTATTTCACACTAGACGTTTTAAATGAAAACTTCAAAAGTCCAAAGGGCGTGCCAGCACAGCAAAAACCCGAATATATTTCCAACGGTCAGACAACAAACGCGTGCGCGTCGAAACCGGCAACTAACTCTCAAGCGCACTCAAGGGCAGCTGACGCAAGACGCGCGCCGATTACGTAACATAGTATAGGTAAAGTCGGGCGCCTCGCTCGCGCCAAATTCCAAGCTAGCCTACTGTTGGTGGATTTGAGAAATATTATTTAAAATCGAACATATCCTAAGTCTTATGTCTAAATAGTCTTATTTATCAGAATCCAGAATCTTTCAGTATGCCCTAAGTAAGTTTTCTTACCTCGTCAGCGGCTTCGTCAGTACTCCTCTTACTAATCACGCAGGCGTTGTATTCCACATACTTTTCTTGACTGACCAGCGTTTTGATGGCGCATGCGTGTAACTTGTTCCCATAACACTCCGCTTGCCCATGCTGGCATTTCACTTTAGTATGAGCGCTGTCTACAAACTAAAAATTACCTGTTTTTATAAGATGTTTAAAAATGTTTAACCTTTTTTTTACTTGATGGAAAGTGACGCCAAAGCCAAGAGTGGAACACGGTTCAAAAATGCCCAATTTTAAGGGTTCTGTATTCAACAAAGAACCCTTATAGTTTTGCCATGTCTGTCTGTCTGTTTGCCTGCCTGTCTTTCTGTCCGCGACTTAGCTCAGAGAGTACAGGTACTAGAACTCTGTAATTTGGCATGGATATAAATATCAATCACTAATTTAATTAGTGATTCATTCATCACAAAGTGGTAGAATAATATCTTAAAAACCATATTTTTTTAGGGTTCCTCTGGTACACTTAAAGTGGGGTATTTTTTTAACTACCCTATAGTGTGCGATGTTAATGGATAGATTTTTAAAAAATAACATAAAATAACTAACCTAAGTAGTATTGGACAGCTACGGAACCCTACACTTTGCGTGGCCCGACACGTGCTGGGCCAGTTTTTATATTTCCTACTATCTAATTGCTAGTTGTAAATATAAAAAACAAGTGAAGTACAAATTTATTCTGTATCCCCAGGACCTTTAACGGAGGGCAGGGCAGGAGACAAGTCACAGTAGTGGTCGAATCTATTGGCCGCATTTTTTTTCAAATGATCATGAAAAGGTTCTGGCTTTGCATGCGTTAGGTGACAAGCTCTTGGCATGCCTGCAAGCAGGCATGGGGGTCACCAGATAACATAACGCCGAAGGGTATGGCTAGGCGAGCGAAGTCGGGGTGCCCCGAACTCCCGTCTAGCCTACGCTCGCACCCGCCCTGACTAGTCTCCATCAGCGTCATTTTAAAATCACGAATTATCACATTTCCGATCGGGATTTTAATTTTTCGAGAAAATAATTCAATCAATATTATAGCAACTAATTATTATAGAAAATGACAATAATAGGAAATATTTATATGAATTCTTAATTATATAAAATAAAAATTATGTCAAATGAAATTATAGAAATTAAAATTATAGGAATTGTCCGTTATATATTACATGGATTATTAGGCAAAATATAATTATACAAACTGAAATTATATAATTAAATTATTATTACTAATGAAGTTAAGGGATATATTACACACCCTAGAGGAAGAGTTTCGGTACAAAGTCAATGCGCGTGCATCGTTATTTATAATAATTTGCTGCTTTTTTAATTCTAGTAGTTTTATTTGCATAAAAGTGGTGCTGTGTCTACAGCATGAAATTTACATAGTTTTGTTCCCGCCGTGTTGTGATAGAACCCGTCAAACTGAACAACTTTTCACGACAAAAAAAATTCTTGCGACTAAATATTTTTGTGCTCTTCATACAAAATGGGTCGGTTGAGAGTCTCACTTTGTATGGAGAGACCACGGAGACAAATACAAAGAGGAGGTGCCACAAGCAACTTAGGCCCGTCTCATAGCGGACTAAGTACTCTTACTACTAGCTATTAACCACCAGGCGTCGCTTCTGTCAGTGTTACTTTGGATTTTATGGATACGACACGAATATGACTTGGTTTGATTACAACCATTTTAATTGAAATTAGTGACGCAAAAATTATGTGCTGTGTTGTATCGTGCAACAGTACGAGTAATACAACTATTTCTAACGAAAAAAAGACATAATTCCACTCGTATGTATTTTTGCAAGTTTTAATGATCGTAATTTATTCCTTCGAGAAATTTCGGCGATAGCAACGCCATCTATCGCCAAGTAGAATAACTTCTTGACTGTAGAAGGTTATATGACCTGTTTCATTCATGCTCATTCATTCATGTATTTTGTATAGTAAGCCTTAAAATAGTGGCCAGATATGGAATCTAAAAAAAAAATATTTGTATAAAATATTTATTTTTGTAGCATACAATTAAATAATGCAGATAATATTGATGAACTTACTCAATATTTATAATTGAATACATGACATCAAAATATCACATTTTGGGCAAGGATGTTTCCATATACTTGGTAGTAAGTAAGTGATGATGATAAAGGACTTACGTGAAATCCCGTGTCAAAATTTAACAGATCTTTTTATGTCTCTTATAGTTTCAGAGCTATCTAAATGGGCCATCCTGTATATCACAATTGCTCATATAAGGTAATCCTACAATAAAAACAACTACATAATACAAAGAAGAAGAGAGAGATCAATTTTTAAAAAATGGTCCGAATTTTATGTTTTTTCACTTGCCTAGCAACATTATACAGCGTGACGAACTAACGAACAGAACCATCTTGTGTGTAATAGCAAAATTAAGTACGTTTCATTTCATTAGTGTCTAGCTGCAAAGCGAGTTTTGCTATTGACCGCTAGATGGTTAGCAGAACTTCATCTTCCCGCACCCCCTCCCAATGGCGACCCCCGCTATCATATAGAAAACGTCTTAGGGCTGCTCCTCTTTGTATTTGTCTCCATGGGAGAGACTAAAAAATTTTTTGTTGCAGGAAATTTTTTTTTCGCGAAAAGTTGTTCAGTTTGACGAGTACTATCACTACACGGCGGGAACAAAACGATGTAAATTTCACGGTGTATACACACAACTCTATTAATCTTAAACTAAAAAAATAAAACTGAAGGATCAACCACAAAAAACCTGGTAGAAATTTTAGTGGAATATGATTCAGAATCATGGGCTGAATATAACTTATTGCAGTACTTACCCTATCATTTTGTAAAACTCTGTCTCTTACACCCTGTATTTAATGCACAAGTAATACAAAAAGGATATAAATAGTTAGGTATTACCCTTGCGTTTCCAAACGGATAAGTGCGTATTTCCAACCATTGGCCAATTTTCTTGTCAAGAGGCAACAAATATTGAGAGTAAAATTGAATACATCCAGGACAAAGAACTTCGTAGTAAAGTTCAATATCTACTTTCTCATCTGCTTTAACTTGCTTGGCCTGTAAATGTCTATAATTTTTAAATGGTAGATTTACGAATCATAGTAATGTGATAGATAATAAACGGTCCGATCATCGGTTTATGTTCAAGATTTATTGATTTGTTTTGTTAACTACTTATCTATAATAATAATTATGTTCTAATCCGGGTCGGCCACTAGATAACTATAAAAAACAGAAATATACTAAAGTCGACACTTACGAAACAGATCGAAACCAACGCCAAAACCAGTGAAAATAACTTGTAAGGCATTTTGAGTAAGTTAAGTAAATAATAATGATATTATAAGAAGTGCTGTACAAATGAAGTATTTATATATCCACGAATAGGCATTAATAAAAATATATATATATATGTTGTAAAATAACACAAATTGTTGCATGTTAGAATTTCAAAGAAATGTAATAAAATCAAAACTCTGGAATGTGACTTGTAGTTATATTATGTAGCTATTTACTTATAATAATACATATTCAAGAAAAATGTATTAAAGTTTTGTAGGTGTGGTAAGGTAAAATACATTTTATACAGGGTGTAAATGACAGGTCTCCACAAACTGATATATTGCATTTAGTAAATCATCTTAAAAATTTGTTGTTCGACACTTGAAATAAGTTCAAGAAGGGGTAACTAAGCAAATAAAATTTCTATTATCTGCTCTTACGCAATGTACAACGCACGCGTGCATCGGGTAACCAGCCGTCGCAAAGTCAATGTTTATCGTATTATACATGGCTGTGCTTTTATTTCAGTTATTTTATTTGCAATAATGTGGTACTGTGAATCAATGGCGTATGTTAAACTAATGCAAAAAAAAGCAAAATAATTTCTTTTTTTTTTTAAAGAAATTCCAGTGGCATATATGATTCAGAATAATATCATTTTGTGGAGACCTGTCGTTTGCACCCGGTATGACATTAGGTGATATCTTATTAAGTGTATAATTTATCATTTATCAAATTAATTCATAATTTATAGGTACTTCTCAAGTCAACACTCAACCTAACCTAAAACGCTGCTAATATCCAGCAGCTGCAATTATAATACAGGGAAAAGTAAAGTAATTTCCAGTGAACCTTCACAGTTCAATTAATCATAATTTTTTCTACAGTTTATTTTACATGAAAATAGAATTAATGTATTTCGAAAAATTTCACCGAGAGTACGAAGGAAAAGCCGGGTGAAAAGCGCGGCAGGCAGGTGGCGGGCAGCGGCGGCGCGGCGAAACGGGGCCAGCATTTATTTACGTACAGCTTCAATAGAACGATTTTATAACGAATACCTACGTTGAAGTTTTGCGAAGTAAGCTATAGTCTAATAAGAGCAGGTATCTATTTATATGCATAAGGTATGGTAATATTTAGGGACATCTTCACTCGGCAGGATCCTAATCTACCCCAGCCTGTCTCTTCTTCTTCTTCTTCTTCAGCCTTTCTCTACTAATTTGGCGTAGGCCTCTTTCAACTGCTTCCACTCATCACGGCATTGGGCCACGTTTGTATCCAGTTTGAGCCAGCTCGTTGTCACGTCGTCGTCCTTCCAACGCATTTGTGGTCTACCTTGAGGTCGTTTTCCCTCCATGGTTTCCATTCTAATAGACATTTACACCACGATTCCTCATGTCCCGCCCCCTTCCACTTTAGGTGTGCTACTCGTTTGGTCACGTCTGCGACTTTGCTTCGTTCCAGTAGCCATTTATTTGTTTTGCAGTCCCTCATTGTCACTCCTACCAGCTTCCTCTCTATATCCCCTTTGGGCCACTTCCAATTTTTTTATTTTGTCCTTGGTGAATACCCAGGTACCGGTACCGTAAGTGAGCACCAGTAGGATGCATTGGTTTAATATTCGGGCTTTTTATTCTAAGGTTATTTTCATAATTTCAATAAACTCCAGCTTCGAGTAGGCTACCCACATGAGTCGTATCGTTCAGTGAATCTCATTGGTTTGATTATCGTTGCCCATCCTGATTTCTTGACTTTTTCTTGAAACTTATGTTTGGATTTTTAGTTTATCCGTCAGATTTTCAGATGCAATGAATGATAATGTTGTATGATTTCAAATAAATAAGTTAAATAAAAGACTTGAAATAACAATTAAAATTAGTTCGTAAATTCAACCGTCAGTAAAGTTACCATCGACAGAAGAAGATGTTATGCTCGAGTATTTTAGCCGCTACAATAGGATGGGGGCTTAATCAGCAGTAGTCGCAAGATATTGCAATTTATTGTGAATAAAGTGTGTTTTCATAGCCAATGCATGTTTCTTGTAGCTCATGGAGGCTTTCGCGAGCGTTCACCGTTGTTATTATAATCAATCAATTTACGAAGCGTGCTCCAAAAACGTGTCAATATTTATTACTTTTGGATTTTTTTTCGATTACACCAACAACAGCAAAAATAGTGTCATTCTTTTATGGACGTATTTTATCTATGAAAATATAATTTACGAATTATCGTAAACTTTACACTGTAAACGTACTATATATGCTAATAAAACTAAATACATTGCATCACATCCATAGCCTATCTATATGCTTGTTTCCCGACGATAAAAATACATTTTGTCATAAAATACGGTAATCGTTGTTTTCCTTGGATTTTTTGAATGATATGAATAATGTACTTATTATATTACCTACCTAGGCAGAAATAAGAAATAGAAATTAAAGGATTTTTTGAGAATTCATTTGAATAAAAGCTTTTTAACTGTCAAACTTAGTTCCCACCGGTCGCGCTTGCAGTCTGGCGGAATAACTGATTCAGGTCAAACAGAGCGCTTCCTTCCACCATTGTTTCTAAGCCTTTATGATGCAAGCCTGTATTAATGACGTGTGTGTGTACAGCGGAACCAATGGCAAAAATTGCTGATTTATGCCTACTACGTAACGTGATTAGACTCTAACGAATTATTAAAATTATTTTACGTGTAACACTGTACAGGGATATTTTTCTGTGATGAAAAAGTCCATTTTACGTAAGAAGGATGTTACCATCCTTCTTTAATAATACAACGAAATAAATATTACACACAAGCAGCTCGTCTTACTTTAGGTGTATAAGCTTGTATAACAGGTTGGATGAGAATCAATACATGGCGCGTAGGGATACATACAATACGAGTAGTACTCAAGCAAGATGGCGGCAATCTTAATGAAGCTTATTAACGTCGGATTAGCAGCGAATCAAAACTCTGTATCCTTCTCAACATGAATTACTATAAGTATTATAAAACGTACTGGGCCAGCGAAGCCTGCTCGCTTTACGTCAGGGTAGGCTCGAGGCTCGAGCCCCTCAATGGGGACGTGAGTCGGGTGCACCAGCGCCCGACTGACTAGGAGTAGAAGTGGTCGCCATGAAATCGGTCGGATAGATCATCATCATCTGATGATGATTACGATTTTATCACGATTTATAATAATAATAATATGATATAATAATAATAATAAAATAAAATAATAATATGATTATTATGCTTTTAATGATGATAAAATCGTATGCACCTATTTATTGCATAAAACAAAACATAAATACATAATTCTAGACCTTCAAGAAACAGTATAAAAAATAAAACATTTGGCCCTAAAACTATTAAGTCAGTCATTTAACTTACTGGGTGGCGAAATCTGCGTGATTATCGTAGTCACGATCGTTATATACCATAGTACTGAATAGTAACAGTAAAGCATTCGGGTCACGTACAACTTCGCGGTCCTAGATCGTGTATTTTTCGAGCATTTGCCGATCTTACCCGTCCTGAGACTCAAAGCTGTGGTTAACAAAAGGCATAAGTAAATGGTAGAAAGTATACATTATTCCACAGACAAAAGAGACAAAAAATCTTCATAGTATCGTACATATCTATCGTACTTCAATAAAAAAAAATCTATCTCGCTAATTAGTACATGAGTTATTGTTAAGAATTTTAATACTGTTTATATTATCTTACTTCTGGTTCCGGGTACTCATACCTATCCCGTCTATATCACTACTAATCCTGAGCTTCTCTTGGTTATACCATTGGAATCACAATGCGCCACAAAAATCGCCAGAGCATCATAAATAGCTTTTCTGCAATTGACTAAAATAACACTACCTGCTCTCCTCACTTTCACGCTTGTAAACTGAATAGGTACTTTGTGAGCGGATTCTGAAATATACATTGCGGAATGTTTTTATTTGGCACCTCGAGTGGAATGTTCTAGAAATGGAAGGGAGTCAGCTCCGCCAATCGGGTGTCCGCTCTGGATAAACTGATTTGCATTGAAATTTCCCCAGAATCAGTGCCCGGGCGTGACGGATTTTATCAAATCAACCTGATGGCTTCTAGTTGCTTTCGTATTTATTTTTGGAAAGACTCAAAGACGACTCTGAAATTAAAACCAATACAAAAGCCACTCAGGTCATAAATGAAATTAATTAGAGTGTTTACTCTACGAAAACTCAATGCAGATTGAGTAAAGCTTAGCGTAACCAGTAAAACTTTGTAGACAAAACATTCATATCATATTGCTATTTAATTCTTAAATAGATGAAAGGAATGCTCGCTCATCTTACGAGTATAACCTCGCATAGTATATAAATCCAGCACTATTACTTATAATAAAAACAGAAATAATTCAATCTTGGCCCTCATAATATCTGGTGCGAGCAGTAATTTGCTAGAGAACGTTGTTGATCCCCCAGAATAAACTATTATACTAATATTAAATGTAGGTCTGCTGGAAGATATTTCTTTAGAAATAAGTAGGCCTGTTGTGTCGTTTTTCTTTGTGTTATTGTCATTTTCTTGTTTAATGTGTACTATAAATGGTTAAATAAATAAAATAATTAAAATTAAAAATTAGCACGTATTCTTTAAAAATTTCGTCTGTTATTCATTTCGGTGTTGGGTCATCATCGTGGTAAGGCGTTAGTCAGCTAGACTGTGCGTCAACAAGTTTGCGTCGGGCGTCGTAATCCAGTGATAATAAAAAAAAACACAGCTCTTTCAACTATCAAAGATATTATTATATTAAATTGTTTCCATTTTACGTATGTTATAATAAAACATGTCACGTAAATGTGCAGATGCAGACGAGCTGCACTAAACCGTGATATATTGCACCGCTCCGCACTATTTGTGTCTGACAAAGCGGTTCAAATGTCAGCACTCCCTATATTCCTCATCTCACCGCCTACATGGCTGCAGTTACATTTGCACATACCCATGAGTTGCTACGAGTTGTCTACGAGTTGCTACGAGCTTGATTGAACGTCGCGACTCATGTTAAGGCACAGTGAAGGCGTTTATTTAACTTTTGGAAAAAGTCCTGGATGAACAAAATAATATTAATATTATGATGATGTATTTGAGTGAAAAGAGAAAAAAGTGAATTTGTATCATCATCATCATCGTGTGGGTTGTGAGGTCGACAACCGACCAATTTGTATTAAAACTACCGAGGTAAAGTTAATTAATACTTGATATTATTTTTCTAAAAATGAAGAATTTTAATATAAATTGTTTTTAAGGTCGTTTTAGGCACCTAAAAGTTCGTACTTTATCCACGACTTAAACTACTATTTCTGCATTTCTAAATATGATTCAGATCTTGCTGAATTTTAAATCGTCTGGGAATATGTATTTGCATCTCACTGGGCGGTTAACTGCTGAGATTCATGAAAACCAGTTTACTACCGGTGGTGCAGCAATGCACGTACTAGCAATAACGAATAGGTAAGACATCATGAATAAAACATTGAATTGCATTCGTTTGTTGATATTGTTTATTCCTTTAGGTTGTTATTTGCAATGCGATTGTATTTTTAAGTTTTGATTTCTTTTTCAGTGGTTACATATTTTTTTGTTTCACAAATTCATAAATACCATCATATTTTATTTTTATTATATACCCTTTTCATTATAACAATATCTACGGTTTCGTAGCACAAGCGTAGGCATTGAGTACTTGAATTTTTCATGAGTTATCAAAAGGCCTGAGGCTAGCACACCTCGACCCACTAAAGTCTCGCCGGCAACGCGACAAGAGGAAAAAATGACTGTTTTGTTCTGTTTTATGACTATTTCCACCCGCTTCACCCCCAAAGGGGCGTGCGTAGTCGGGAAATGTTTACGTGACTCAGCGTATATTTATACGAGACGCGAAGATACGCCTGTATAGATATAACTACTCGTACTTACTTGACTTGACTCACACACAATAGCATTCTCGTAGGTGGCTGAACTTGAAAGAAATGAGTTCGATTTTGCATTTGAATCGATATTTCTGCGGAGTACATAAGTAAAATAAAACCTAAATTACAATTAATTATTTAATTTAGCAATTAACCATCCTGCAAAATATATAATATTATTAATATAAATATGGAGTTTACTTTTAAAGTGTAGATTCTTTTAGAATCCACAATACACAATTTACAAAACTGAGTCACAGTGGTGACGCTGAATAAGTGGGTCTGTAGGTATAGTTGACTTTTTTAACATGGTTTTGAATTTGGTGACTATTTTGTTACGAAACGTACTAGTTTAAATTGTTGTTATAAGGTCATAAACAAACTCATTTTTAATGTCATTTTCTTATTTATCTCTTTGAACTTATATTAGTTTGTTAATTGATTGAAAAATAATCGTACAAAATAATTTTATTTTCCATTTTAACCAATTACTCTCCCAACAGGTAATTTCGTGTGCGTTAAAAAGGGAATTGTAGGTATTACTCCGCTCCGCAGGAGGCGCGCCGTCCTGTCCCCTAGGATCCAATTTCCCAGAATAACACAAAACAACATTTCCCTAATTTACCTACATCGCTTTTCCTGTCAGGAGGATATTTAAATCATCGCTTGAAGAATCGCACGCATTTGTTTTGTTTTTGCTGTACTTGCACGACTCTAGCTATATACACATTTATACTCGATATTAACCTTGTGTACAAGGGGGGATTTTAATAAACTCTGATAGAGCAAAAAAAAAGATGGTATACTTTTTAGCGCCTCAAACTTACATTTGCATTTTTTCTGAAGTGTGGGTGGGTGGGTGCATTAATTTCAGGCTAGTGTTGTACCTAACGTATGTACTACGTAATGTATGTAACGTATGTATGTACTTACTAATTGTCTGAGTTATTTTAGAAGTTGGTTCAAAGTCAAAAGTTGCCCGGTCATTTCATTACTTACGATCCAGTAAAAAATATTGATAACGCTAAATTTATATAATAATAATAATAATTTATAATTAAATTAATTTATAAATTAATAAATAATAAATAATTAATTAATTAATAAATAATTTATTAATAAAAAATTAATAAATTAATTTATAATAATTTATATTATAAATAGCTAACCAACTAAAATAATCCCATTACCTATAACTAACACAAAAGAAAAAAAAAACATTATCTTTGAATGTAATCAATCAATCTAGAAAATTGGAGTCGGTTACGTGGTCCACTGAAGGTCGGAGGCTGCAGCAGTACTTAGATCGGGGGCGAAGTCCTCCCCGGTCGTCAACCGAGCAAAGTCGGGGGGTTATTCAATACCCCGTCACAGGTCGGTCACCTTGCCGTCTGGAACAGCCCTAGTGGAGCATGTATCACTAGATGAGGTTTGTATTTGATAGCCATTTACCTAAATTAAAATTAAAAAATCACTCGCTAAAAGTATACTTGAAATCTTTAAATTTTGTACTTCTCTGTAGGTAACATTAATTTCATAATCAAAGTACTAACGTAAAAATGATGTATTACGTATGAAAACGACGGGGGTATGGCTGAAACCTAAATACCTGCGGTATCCTGGAAAAATGTCTGCTGTTTCACTAGCTAAAGAAAAACACTGCTTTTGCACCAAAATATAATCAATAACTGACAAAAACAAAAACGTATCAAAACAGCCTTCAAAAATATCATTCCAAATACAAAATGAACAATATAAAAAGCAAAAGTAATATAAAAAAGAGGTTGTCGCCGACATGGCGCCCCCCGGTGCAGAGCACCCAACGTTAGGCAAGGCGACAGTCTAAGCGCGCAGTCCTCTTGGATGCCCTACTCTAAAATAAGGGCACCACTGTGCACTTAGGCAGACCGGGTTCGCAGTCTTCTTTAGTGTCCTGCTCTAAAAGTAAGGGCACTACCTTGCGCACCGGTCTCCTCAAAAGTCCCCCAGCAGTCTTGACATCAACGACCCGAACAGCTCCATCTTTGCCGCGAAAAATCTGCGATATTCTTCCCCTAGGCCAAGATCCTCGAGGTAAGTTCCCATCAATGATAAGGACTGGATCATCTGGACGAAATTGAAGGCTGTCGACAGCTCGCCGCCGAGGAATTAGAGTCGGGAGAAACTCTTTGAGCCATCTTGCCCAAAACATCTCCGCCAACCGAAGAGCCTTCTTGTAATCTACTCGGCGAAGGAGGTCGGCGCTACTGCAACCTGGCAGAGCTTCTGTGGATGGCCCGCCAAGAATGAAATGAAAAGGAGTCAAGGCCTCTAAGGAATCTGCATCAACAGCTACATGAGTCAAAGGCCGCGAGTTAACTATGGCCTCTGCTTCTATTAATAAGGTCAAGAGAACTTCTTCTCGCGGAGCTCTTTCTTTTAGCACCACAGCCAAAGCAGTTTTTACTGAGCGAACCAGCCTCTCCCAACTTCCGCCCATGAAAGGGGCTGACGGGGGCAAAAACTTCCATTTGATTGCCCTTTCCGCCGCGAAATCTGCCAACTTCCTTGCAGCTCCCACAAAAGCCGTCCCATTGTCAGAGTGAATTTCTTCTGGACAACCACGACGAGAGATGAATCGGCGCAGAGCCATGATCGCCGCATCAGTTGAAAGACTGCCAACGACTTCAAGGTGGACAGCCCTAGACGTTAAGCATGTGAATAAGGCAACCCAACGTTTCTCCCTCCTTCGACCAACAGCCACTTCAGTTGGGCCGAAGTAATCCAGTCCAACAAACGAGAAAGGCCGGCGGTGGTGAGCCAATCTTGCCTCGGGTAGATCGCCAAAGTCAGGTATTGGCGGTTTTGTCTTCCTGATTCTACAGGAACCGCAGCTCTTGCCTACTGCTCTAACGCTGGGCCTTAAGCCTAAAATATAAAACTTTGAGCGCAGAACGTTAACAACCGTTTCGACATTTCCGTGACCAAATTTTTTGTGGTAAAAACCAATTAAAAGCCGAACAATCGGATGCCGACCATCCAAAACAATTGGATTAACGTTCTGCGCTAATGCATCGCGCACAGCGCCAATTCGACCTGATAGTCGAATTAGCTTGTCTTCCCCCAAAAAAAGCACAAGATTTCTAAGCCGACCATGTTTCGGCAGGGAAAGACCAGCTAATAAACTCATATATTCATCTTTGAATGAATCGAGCTGCGAAGAAAGAAACAAATGCCTCTCTGCTTCTAAAATATTGTGAGCCGAAACAGGTGACAAATCCCCAGAAATTTTTGAAACCCGCACAATATTACAATTCCGACTCGATTTAAAAGTTCTAAAAACCTCAGCACAGTTATGTGCTCGAGCAGAAGCCCGTAAAAGCCGAAGCCATTCACTAAAGCGAACGTGATCAGCAACCACCGGTGATGGAAAATCTAAAGTACGACCCGAAATCATAAAAACTAGCGCATGCTCTGGTTTTAATTCTTCAACCACCGGCGGGACGTTCACTTTAGGTTCTAAAGGCCAATCTTGTTCTGGGGCGAATAAAAACCCGGGGCCAGTAAACCACCTCGAATCAGACTCCAAATGACATTGAGCACGCGTAGCGTCATCCGCCACATTTAAAGCCGTGGGAACATAGCGCCAATCAGCGACACTCGTACTTTCCAAAATTTCACCAACACGATGGGCAACAAAAGGCTTAAAGCTACGAGCGTCGCTTCTAAGCCATTTAAGAACGGTCATGGAATCTGACCAAAAGTAAGTTCTAGAAACTACAAAACGGTGAGCCTCTACTATGTAAACTGCAAACCTAGCTGCCATGAGTGCCGCTTGCAATTCCAAGCGAGGAATGGACGCTGGCTTTAATGGCGCCAAACGAGCCTTACCACCGACAAATGCAAGCTTAACCGTACCATCTTCAAAAACAAAACGCCAAAAAGCAACACAAGCGTATGCCAACTCACTTGCGTCAGCTAAAACGTGGAGTTGACACTCAGGACGACTAAGCTCAATGTGATAAGGTCGAGAAATGGAAATACAAGATGAAATTACAGATAATTTAGAAAACCAAGCCCGCCAACTCAAAGCTGCAGAAAGCGGCAGTTCAGCGTCCCAATCAATGTTCATTCTCCAAGTCTGCTGAAATAAAATTCGACCCGCAATTACTGCAGGCAATAAAAAGCCAAGGGGATCATAAATGCGCATTAATTGGGACAAAACTACCCTTTTTGTTAACTTGGAAGGAGCCTCAGAAACCTTTCTAAAACTTAAACGGTCCTCAGAAACTTTCCAAGTTACCCCGAGAATTTTAATCTGATCAGGAGACGACGGACCTAGACCGACCTCGGTAGGATTGACTGCCCGGAGCTCCGGATCCAAAAGAGCTAAGGCTTTAGGGTCGTTTGACACCCAAGAACGCATCTCTAAACAAGCTGCTTTATGAACCGATACAATATCCACGGCCAGACGGGCAGCATACTCAGGACAATCAACACTACCAAGATAGTCATCCATGTAATGGTCCCTCACTATGGCTTCAGCGGCCTCAGGAAATTGAGCCTCATGTTCAAGAGCATTTTTGTTTTTTAAATAAATCGCCGTACATGGGCTGGAAGTTGCGCCAAAAATCATTGAGGACATCCTGAAAACCTTAACTGGAGATGAGGGCTCTGAGCGCCATAAAAAACGTTGGGCATCCCTATCTTGCTTCCTAATTTTTGTTTGCGGAAACATTTCTCGAATGTCCGCGTTTAAAGCCACGCGGCCTTCCCTAAATCGCATAAGAATGGCGAGCAAGGGTTGCAAAAAATCGGGCCCGGAAAGCAAAAGAGAATTGAAGCTTACTCCCTCACATCTAGCTGCGGCATCATGCACAACCCGCAGCTTTCGCTTTTGGGGGTGAAACACACCGAAGTGAGGCAGGTACCAAACTACACCATTAGACTGCTCAGAGTCATCACAAGGCTCCGCGTAGCCCTTCGCGATGGTGTCTTCAACAATTTTCCTATAAGCCGCCGCGTAAACCGGATCTCTTTTAAACTTACGTTCGAGACCAAGAAGCCTTGAAAAAGCCAAATTGAAACTATCAGGAACATTTTCTACTTTAGGCCGCCAAAGCAAACCAACTTCAAACCTACCCGAAGGCAAACGGCGCGATGTGTCATTTAAGATCTTCAGAGCTTCCTGGTCATTCACGCTTTGAACGTCTTTCTTGGAGATACCGATCGAGTCTAAACTATAATGTTCCTTGACCAGTGACTCAAGGTCTGACATACACGCATGGTGAATACGCTGATGAATTGGGCCACCCGGAAGCTTACCATAAATAACCCAGCCTAGCAAAGTTTCAATGGCAACTGGCTGATCACTAGAGCCTCTGCGGACGTCTTGCGGCAAGGTTAACTGCCAATTGTCGGCACCAATTAGAAGCATAGGCTTAGCTTCCTCGTAGCTGAGCTCCGTAACCAGGTCAGCTAAATAAGTCAACTTCTCAATTTCGGATACCTTAGCCGACTGGCAAGTTACGCCCAGGCCAGGTATAGAACCAACAGAGTTTAAAGAAAAGACCTTTTTTTTAAACCTTCCCTTTACCTTCAGGTTGACATATTGAACGTCAGTTTCCATGACGAGGCCTCCAATACAGTTGACCTTCATCGGTCTGGAAACTCCTTCCGCTCCAACTGCCTCTGCGACTCTCCTGTCCACAAGCGTCGCTGTTGACCCATCATCCAAAAGAGCGTACGTGTCGAAATTTCCTTTAGGTCCCACAACAGTCACAGGCACCACCTTAAGAAGAGGCCTAGCTGAAGAGACGGAAAAATCAGAGTCACCTGCTAAAGTTGGGTCACCGTTGCGCGCGTGAGAAACATCAGCAACAGCTTCTGGCTCTGGATTCGGAACAAGATGAGTCACATCGTCCGATGGCTTATGAAGAAGAGAGTTGTGTAAACGACTATACTTACATCCTCCAACGCCGCAAGTCTTTTTGCATTGACGGTAAAAATGTGAACCTTTTTTCAGGCACCTGTAGCAAACCTTATGGTCAAGCACCCAACGCCATCTGTCTTCAACAGGAAGAGACACGAAGACACTGCAGTTCTCGACGATGTGCCTACCCTGACAGTACAAACAAATCTCGCTAGATGGCGCTTTAGGTTTGACACTTACCCGTCTCGCCGACAAATTTGAAGGCGGCGATCTAGAGGTGCCAGCGAAACAATCCTCTGTGGTTGACACGTGAACTCTCACTGGCAACTTTTTGTTCCTGTCAGAGCTGTCATCAATCAAGCCAAACTGTAAATGAAGGTTGGCCTGATGTGTCAAAAATTCTGACAGAATTTCTAATTTGAATAGGCCTGAATTTGCTCTAGTAAAAGCAAAGTCTAGCCACTTTTGACGAAGGGGCGCAGTAAGCTTTCCCAAAACCGACGCGAAAAGTTCTGGAGAAGCGAGATACTCCACAGCTTTAAGCATTCGAATAGTTGAAACACAATTTCGTAAAATACAAGCCAAATGGTGAAGCTCCCTGCCCCCGTCAAAAGCAGATAACTTAGGTTCCGCTTTTACCGTGCTAACGAGATGAATGATAAGCAATTCAGACCTACCAAATTGCTCGTCTAATGCTGCCATGATCTCACTAGGATCATTGGCAAGAACGAGCAAAGAGGCCACAGCCTCCCGGGCGATACCTCGGAGGGCGTTGTTAAGTCTGCCTATATTCTCTGCAGGCGAAAAATTATCTTTAGAGTTTAAATAATGACTTTTGAAAGTCAACCAATCAGATGGAGAAGCCGCAGAGAACATAGGCAACCTTACCTCGCCGCCTTTATTACCGCCACGGGAGAGGCCCGTGATGACCTCCGCTAACCGACGGAGGTCACTACCCTCTTGTGTATGTGTACAGGGATCTGCTAAATTTTTATTCATGAAACAATAATCACGTTTTTGTGTACCTAAATGTGTGTTTATTGTTTTGTGGTTATGCAGCGATACAGAAGGTATTGCACAAGGAATGTCAATCATGTCGGCGCGACAGGGCGCGCCACCGGTGACTGCATTAGACTGCAGTGGCCTGACCTCCTGGACAGTGCTGGCAGCGCAGCAGCTGCGGACGGCACGTCTAGGCTCAGGAAACGCAGGCCGCTGGTCCCGATCCAAAGGGACGTCAACCGCTGAGGCATCTCCATCACAGGCCCTGACAGGCGACGAAGACATAGGCTGCGGCTGGTCCTGGACCAATGAGACACCAGCCACTGTGGCATCTTCATTAAAGGCACGAGGCGAAGAAATAGGCCGTGGCTGGACCGGATGATGACACTGCAATTTTTGAGAACTTTGACTACATTTTTCTAGCCAACTCTCTACGTTTTTGCCAGATACTGACGCGTCCGAATAACGACTGGCCGCGTCAGCATCAATGGCAGCAAGTTTTGCGTTAAGTTGCACTTCTGCAAGCTTGCGCTCGACCGCAGCCATCTGCTGAAAATATTCGGCTTCAGCAGCCGCTTTTCGAGCAGTAATGACAGCTGCGGAAGAAGTCGAGCGCTTTGAACTACGAAAACTAGCACTTTTCCTGGAATCGGCGAGTTCCTCCGACATGGGTAAGGCGGAGGACAAAACATCCTGACCCTCTGACGATACAGCAGGTGGCGGATCACTATGACTCGCCGATTTCGCAGCGGCAGCTGCCGCGGCCGCAGCCATACCCCGGGTAAGCATTTAAATAAGAGGAAATGACTTACACACGAAAAAGAAAAGAAAATTTAATTTAGCTAGGGTTCAAATATAATAAAAAAACGGGAGAAGGACCAATGAAAACGACGGGGGTATGGCTGAAACCTAAATACCTGCGGTATCCTGGAAAAATGTCTGCTGTTTCACTAGCTAAAGAAAAACACTGCTTTTGCACCAAAATATAATCAATAACTGACAAAAACAAAAACGTATCAAAACAGCCTTCAAAAATATCATTCCAAATACAAAATGAACAATATAAAAAGCAAAAGTAATATAAAAAAAGAGGTTGTCGCCGACAACGTAAGTAATCGAGCTAAAAGGCATGTTGCGTATCACATCACAGGCTTTCATGCAGAGCCTTTTCATGTCATACAGCAAAGACAACCTTGACCGCTTTCAGGCCTTTCACTTCATACCAGCTTGATAAACCCTGAATGTGTCTGCACTGGCGTTAAAAAGCTTCTGAAAATAACCTGTGAAAAGCAAGTGCTCCCTCCAAGCTGAAAGCTCACGGCGGCGTTGCTGAACGGCGGGACTAGGTCAAAGAGGTCACGCGGCCCACTAACTAATTCATCGTATTTAGCAACCGACACGAATAACATTTTATCATGCCAACCAACATTTTTAGGCAGTAAAAATCCTGATGTGATCTCAGTGTTAAATTATTTTAAAACCATACATGGATAATAAGATAAAACCGTTCACGTTCTATTTATTATTTTTTATTATTAACTTAATTAGGTACCTATGTAACTGCACAATTATTTTTGTAAATTTTAGGATGACTAGACTTTTTTTTATTTGGCCAAGTGAATTTTAAAACCACATAAGATTACAATACAGCTCTGAACTATATAAAAGTTTATTTTGAAGCTCTAAACTTTATTAACATTTATTTTTAGGAGCTAAAAATATATTTTAGAACCAGCCAAATCTGCGATTTACTGGAATTGAAAATAAATATTATGTTGTTACTTTCTAGGTCTCAGAACGTCTCGTTAAACGCATTACAGAAATGTGCAAATTACGTGGAAACATCACAGAGCTACAACGTACATCGCCTTAGTAAGCCCACAACAAAATTGAAAGTCATGATAAATAATTTTAACAAAAAAATTGAAATCTCCTTCAAATTCCATAGATGCTTATTTGCAGTAAAAAGTAACAAATAAAATAGCATTTTAGGTGAAACATAAATAAATATAATATCCTCATAGAGTAGTGTGTTAGGTACGTAAATATTTACAATTTTGTACTTCCTTTTGGAGTTGGTGCCAGCCAAAAAGTCGCGGGCAACCTAGTGGGTTAGTAGTGGGTATAAGTACCAACCAAATTAAAAATTTAATGTAACGCCTATGATATGAATGTTGCAAAAGCACCCCGCGAGGCTGGCTGTGCTTTTTCTTGCGCTAAAGATTTTATACTACGTTCTTAATCTCGCTCACGTTACTTTTTCTTTATTACAACATATGAGATAAGGAAAAGGTCAACATACTACAATAAGCCTAGGCCTACCAGAATTATGCTCGTAGGCTCTCGCATTAGGGAAGATTAATCGTTTCCGCTAAATAAAAACTTTGGAATGGATTCTGTTCGCTGCAATTGCATTCTTTACACTGACTTTAAAAAAAATAAAGCGGGATTTGTATTATGTTACCTACTCCTTAATGTTTTCAGGTACATTTGCAAATGCACTTAGTATAACGAAGTTTCTTCCTATTTTTCTTGTTAAGTATTCCTGCACACAGGAGGTAGACTCTCTTTGTTACTGTCACAAAGAAATTCCAATTTAAATTTTCCGTACCTACTCATAAAGTAATATCCTGAGCAGGCCTGCACTGCATCTTGTACTATAACTTCATAGATCTAGCAGACACGGGAAATTGGACATTGCATCTAGTCTGGAGGTAAGAGGTGCTTTATTGAAACTACTTTTCTTGGTAATAATAAAAGAGATTCCAGAAAAACTTGTTATTGTTCGAGCGGGAAATTGCATATAAAAATTCAAGATAAAATTACTGGTACAACTTTTCATTGGGTTATTTTGTTCTATAAATCTTAGAAGTAGACGTTTTTCGGCTGTGATAATGATGATACTCGTATTTATTTTAAAGGGTTTTTCGCGTGTTAATGCTGAGAAGCATTGAATTTGTTTAGTATCATAAAACATGTTACGTTAACAAGAACTACGACACCTAAAATTCTGCTGTATAAACAGCTCTTCAGATATCGGGCGCCCGTTTACCGTCTCACTAACTTCACAAAGGGTTTCTTATCCTGGCCCGGTAAAGACTTGGCGAAGATATCCCAACTTCGCAGTCCGAACTTAGCAAAGGAGTAAGCAAAGATGGGGAAAGCGAACGTCGGAGTGAGTAATTGGCGAGAAATAAATCCGAGCCAACTCAGGAATTAAAAATCCCCAACGATACGTAGCTAACTGACATTTTTGTTAAGTTGGTTAGCGAAACTTATTTGGTATGTAGTAGTAAAGCTAAAGTGTCATAATATCGACCCTCAGTCTTTTCTCCTTCTTCGGCCGTAGAGGTAGAGGTATGTCTCGTGTCTGTCATTATTATAGCCGATTTGGCACATTCGTGTTCCAACCACCACCACCACCACTTGATACTACGCGTATAAAGAAGGCTTCCTTTACACTGTGAGGAGCTTCCTTCATAAGTTCACTCTCCTTATTCTTACAAAGCAAGTAAAAACCCCTACAAAAAGCAAACAGTTCATCTTTAAATTGTAAAATAAATGTCCATGTTCAAACAAACTTAAAACATATCTACGTCCGTCGTACCTGTCGTTGTTTATACCTATAGATATAGAAAATCTCAATAGGATTTCCAGGCTTTTCAGATTTCTTTAAAATAATTACGTACCGAAACCTTGTTTGAACTTGTATGGACAGGCTCAGCGTCGAGAGGAAATTGTTTTGAGTTTATTGTTCCTGAGCTTATGAAGTTCACAAGTACGACGAACGACGATGTCGGAGAATATCAATGGGTTCGTGTAACCATTAATTTGATACTTAGTCACAGGTAGCCTACACGCAGCCTACAATTCCCAACCACTATGCAGCTTGCAAGCCCAGTTACTTTACAAACACTTAAAAACTTCCGATAAATTAAAATTTCGCGTGACATTAGAAGTTTTTTCTATAAATAACTAATATTTTATCCGATAAATGCACTAATGTGTGTGTGATTTCCAAGAAGTTGCACACAAAAACAAACTGTATACTACAATGATACATTACAAGGATTATTTCTACAAAGAGAACTCTTCCAGCCAACCTACGGAATGAAGTGGAAATTTTGTTATGAGGGGTATATTTTTCTTTTGTAAGTTAAGAGCAAAAAATCGTATAGGTAGATAGGTAGGTCTAGGTACAATATAAGTATGTAACCCTAGTGGGCTTTATTGTAGAGGTAAGCCGCAGTGTGCACGGTTTTGCAGGTTCACATCACATTTCCGTTCTTTGAATCGCTTTTGATACAGCTATAAGCCATTTGCACACGAAAACTAGATCGATCATGATTGTTAATGAACACTTTTCATGAAATTTGTTGTGTTAGCGAATAAAATAAGTCAATGAAACAATAGCTTTACGAAAGCTGATGCCAAGCAAGTTTTGTACGCGAAAATATATGAAAAGTGGATCTTTCCCAATATTGGAAGAAAACTATAAATACATATTATGTGTCGCGACAAGATAAAATAGAACCGTATACTGCAAAGCAGCGTTTGCTATTTTCCGCGTTCAATAAAATATCTAATCCAATAATGCGGCGAATAGAACTGTGGGTATTAAACATATTGTTTGGGTGATAAAATTATATCTATCCCGCGTGGCTGAGAGAAAAGTCCATTTCGCGGGAGTGGATGATCCGCCCGTTAGACGCCGCCGCCCGCCCCGATTGCTCGCCGCCGCCGTCGTCGTCGCCTTGTTGTACCGGTATAATAGAAGGTTCCCCTTCATTGATCAAAGAACACTTTTCCATTTATAAACTGTCACTTTAAAAGTCTTTAGAACATTAAAAAAGAAACTCAGCAAACCAAAAAACGGTAAACAAAAGTGTAAAGAACCTAAAATTGGAAGAAAATTACTTCTACCTATCTTTTTAGTCCAAAGTCCCGAAATTATTTGTAAGTATCTACTTATTTGTATCTACAAATTATAACACAAGATTAGTATCCAAAAGTAAACAGAAATTTTGTCTTAACATATAGCCAGTTCAGCGAGTTTAGCTACAGAATATATAATATTATAGCTACCATACAGATTAATAGAAAAGAATAAAATATATTTCAAGATATTACGTGACATGTGTAGCTACTTATTGTTAATAGTCTTATCTAGGTAATAGAAAAAACCTTTCATAACTCAATCAAGTTAAAAAAAACATGTTAAAGGGAATGCCAAATCGATTAAAATAATAAATAGCTTCACTAATCCCATAAAATTCATCGTGTCCGAAGTCCTCCGATGTATTTGCCGCCAATCCGAGTATTTGCAAGTTAAGCTCGCGTTTTTACGTCTTCCCTCGAACACGGATAATATTATGCGACTTTCAGGATAAATTATCCGTTTTATTTTACGATCCATAGAAAGGTTTCCCCAGGATAAGGATAAGAAAATCCTGTTACAAATTGATGGATGCTTGCTTAGATTATAATAGAGGTCGATTTAGGAGTAGAATCTATTACAATTTACTCAAAACCACACTCTACATGGCAGGTACAAAAATAACACAACATTGTCAGGCAGAACCTAATTGAAATAAAATTATCTCTCTGATAAGTAGTTTAAAGAAAATAAACCAAGAAAAATATTAAAACAGAAGCTACTATATCTAGTGCGACGATCCATCATCGACAGCTCATACACGTCTCCGCCGAGGGGCTTGAGCGTACCTTGAATTAGATTTGAATTTCTTCGCAGGAGTGTGCAAGTTTCCTCTCGATATTTTCCTTCACTATGACGTACATAGTGAATTCAAAATTCGAATGTACACATTAGTACAAGGTGGGAATCGAAACCGCGTCTCCCGGACGGGAGGCAGCTAGCAGCCCTGACCACTACACAAACATACATTAATTTAAAGTCTCGTAAAATATTTACGATGAATAACAAATCTGTGTCAAACATCATAGGGGTTCAATCAATCCAACCGCTTTCTCTTTTCGTACAGTCAGTCATGCAACAGCGTAAATTTTTAAATTACCAAAACACACTTTATTGCTAGAACGTATACCAGGTAGTATAGCCAACTGTAACCGACACGACCGTTTGAAGATGAAAGAGGCGGGTGGGAATTATTTATCAACAGCGACGTGACCGAGGGCTAGGGGCAAGATTAACTGCACAGTTATGGGGCTTTTAATTAACGAAATTATTCTGCAGAGACTACATAAATGATACCATTAGGAAGCTGAAACACCGGAGCATAATAATAATCTATCTGATTTGTAGAATCTTCATGATCTAGGGATTTTCTTAAATAAAGTGGTTATTATGAATAATATTTTAATGTCAGATCATTTTCACTTCGGTACCGCACGTAGATACTTAAAGTAAGTTCGATTTAACCCAATCAAGTAGAAAGTAGGAAAAAGACTCAAAATACGCAGGAGTCCGGTCTATTTTGATAGCTGCTGACTACTTGCCGAGTTTAGTTGACGGAATAAGTTAACTCGCCACTTTTTCAATGAGCTTTCAATCGAAATCACAAATCTTGTTGTTAACTAAACTGTGTATTCTGTTTCCATTTAGTCGTTACACGAGTAATAAGACCTTTGGAGGCTCAATAACTTTGGTGAGGATAGAGGTGAGGGTGAAGCCGCAGGTAGATTTTAATCACGCATATTAAACAGATTTGGCTGTTTGGCACACTAGTTTTTTATAATTATTTTTACAGTACATACACCGCGTACGAAGCCTTGGGTGTATGTACAGGTAACAATAGTCTATATGTAGTGGCCAAATCGTAGAATTGCCCACATCATGAAATGCTCGAGAATTAAAAAAAAAAAATCATGTGGGCAACTAAATTTGACCAATAAGAATAAGGATAAGAAAACATTTATTTACGGAACATAAAACAAAACACACATAGTTACAAAAAAAAACATAGATCAGATGCCACTACAACAGTGGCGATCTGAGCTGTCACGTTCACACCAGCCAGCGCGTGAACAAGCCAACTTCTTCTTTGCGTTTCGATGACAAATTAAATTACTCCGGCCCAGAACTTAGCCACTTCGACTGCACTATTTGTGGCGTCCATTAAGGCCTGCTGCGAACAGGTAACAGGGCAGGCAGGACAGGAAACTAGATGAGCCATGGACTGTACCGCTGCTCCACACACACAGTTTAAATTTGGGTTTTCCGAGAGAGCCAACTGATGCGAACACTCCCAGAACACATTAAATAAAAAAACTTATATAAAAAATAAACGTACAATATCATACCACCAAGTAGGCACTACAACACAGCGCTGTTTTTCAGCTATCGCCCTTGACCAGACCAGATAATTAAATCGTGAACATTTCACGATTTTCTCGTCCACGATTGGCCATATCGTGAAAATAGGGCGTCCATGAATATAAATTATGTTTGGTACTTATTATTCTCTAAGTCCGACAGACTTTTTCATCATAAACTCTTCTTTTCTTCCTCATTTTAATAACGAATTATTCACTTTTTCACTGCTAGAAATAACGCGGCCGCCATGTTGGTACATAAATAAAGCGTTTCCAGCGCCTCTATCGGCAATTAATGTAACCATTTTACGATATGATCAATTAACCTTGACCATTTTATGAAGTAGCTGCGTTTTAGTTGAACATAATATCGACAAACTATTTCTTATCATTGATCTGGCCAAGGCACATCATGATGTGGCCAATGGGTAGTGAATATTTCATGAAGTGGGCAATTCTACGATATGGCCAGGACATAATTATACACTACATAGTTACATAGGCCACAGTTTTACCCCCACCTACTCACATACACACACATTCAGAGGAAATAAATTGAATTCAGCGCGGGCAACCTAGCTTCTACTTCAAGAAGTTCCCATATCGAAGGAGTAGTAAAGCGATGAGAAGCCTTATTCTGAAAATTGAGTCATAAAAGTAACCTTTGAAATAGGTCGTTTTTGAACATGTAAAAAAAAAGGAATGTCAGAAGGGAGTGGAGGCCTCATATGCAAAGAATAAGAACGCCGAAATATAGATACTTTGAGTATTCATTTATCCCCAATGCATTGACCTATATACCATACATAATCATTAAAATAAATTAAAAAAATTAAAAAAAAAAACTAAAACAGTCAATCATTTAAATTTTCTTATTAATATTTTACAAACTTAGCTACAGATGTTAGAGGTGCGGAGCGCAAGGAACTATGGCCAGTAACATCGAAAAGATATGTAAGGTTTCGTTTACTTAATCTATGGAAGTGTTTAAAGGAAAATAAACTCTTTGATGTATGACTTCAAAACCACCAAAAAAGTTATTTGTGTTTTTGTCTTTTATGATTTAGATTTTGAATAGACTTATTCTTATCCCCCACCATTCCATTTAGACCCACCTTAAAATATTTAAATTACAAACTCACAATTACTTGCATGTACCCAATGTAGTACCGTAAAATTGATAGGTATTCAATTTGATTCAGTTCAATTGAAATATTTGGTACGTATAGTTACGATTTATTCAGCATACATGGCATAGATTTGGTTTTGAGCTACGTAAAGCGGGATGACGCCTCTCGACACGTCATGTCGTTTTCACGTATATATGTAACAATGTTAACAAACAGCAAACTGGATAACAAAACGCTGGCTATGTTTGAAGTACCCTTTTTGAAGGTGTCTATTCCCTCCAAGTATTGCTAAATGCATACTTTGGTTGGTCTTTATTGTAATTTTTACAGATTACAAAGGTAATCTCATAGCAATTTTTAGACTGTATCTAAGTTACAGAATAGTCTGTGGGAGCTGGGAAGAGCGGTGTGTCGAGTGAGACGGTCGGTCGCACAAATCAATGTAATAGAGCGCGCGCGCTGATCGCAGAGCTCTCTCTACTCTAGTCTAGTCAAAGAGAGTATCTAGTCTAGTCTTGTCTGGACGTTTCTCCTTGGCCTTGCAGCCTGGTCTGAACCTGTGCACCATAATTAATTAATAGACGACCGACGACGTCTCAATATTAAAGGGAACAGCTAGGTACCGATATCAATTATATTTTCTCCCTTCTGAATATAGCGCGCCTAGATTATATTGAGTTATCTGTGTTAGTCAGGATTTAGAAGCAAATATTTTTAAATTCGCTCGCTGATGCGGTTTATGTGTTGGTTTTAGAGTTTTTACGACTAGACTATGGGTACTTATTCAATACCGATAATAATGTGGTGTGTTCTATATTTAATAGTAGCTGTCCGCCCACGGCTACGCTCGCGTTATGTAAGATTTTCCCGTGGGAATAAGACTTCTTCCCGTAAAAAGTATCTTATGTGTAAATTCAGGGTACAATCTATCACTATTGTAAATTTCATCCAAATCCGTTGAGTACTTTAAGCGTCACGGCGGAACAAACAACCAAACATCTAAACATCCAAATATATTTTCACATTTATAATATTAGTGTGATGTGATGTGAAAGAAATACCTATAATGATTTAGCCTTAAAACACTTCGTTAACGCAAATCAATACTTAGTTACACTTAGGGCATGGATACCGGTATACCGGTATACCGAAATACCGGTATACCGGTAAAATTTTTCGGTATTTTGATACCGGTATTTGAAGAAAAAATACCGGTATTTCGGTATTTCGAAAAAAGTGATCTAATTTTGCAATATCGGCAGTTTTTCAACTAATGGAAAGTCATTGATAGATTTTATACCATCTCATTTTATTTTTTAACACGTTTTTATTAACTCGCTTTCTTGTCTGTCTGTTTGTTTGTTTGTTTGTGGGTTTGTTCGGTCCGAATCTTGCAACTCATTTTTGAAGCACGTGCTGTTATTCGATTGTGCTGAAATTTGGTACACTTATGTAACCTCGGTGACAATGCAATATTATGACACCATGGAGCTGGTCTGATGATGGAGCCGGAAGGTGGCCATAGGAACTTCTAAAATACACAACACAACCTCGTCGTGTTTGGACTCATTGGATTTGTCTTGACAAGATCTTTCGTCATACGTGATGTCCAAGGTCTCATGGAGCTGGAAGGTGGCCATAGGAACTTCTAAAATGCACAACACAACCTCATCGTGCTTGGACTCATTGGATTTGTCTTGACAAGATCTTTAGTCATACGTTATGTCCAGGGTCTCATGATGGAGCCGGAAGGTGGTCATAGGAATTCCTCAAATACCCAACATAACCTAGTCGTGTTTGGGCCGGTTGGAATAGTTTTGACTAGATCTTTAGTTACAAATGCAGGGTCTCATGATGGAGCCGAAAAGTGGCTATAGAAACTCCTAAAATACACAATACAACCTCGTCGTGTTTGGGCTCGTTGAATTTGTCTTGACTAGATCTTTAGTCATAAGTAATGTCCAGGGTCTCATGATGGAGGTGGCCACAGGAATTCTTCAAATACTCAACATAACCTAGTCGTGTTTGGGCCCGTTGGATTTGTTTTGACTATATATTTAGTCACACGTTATGTCCAGGGTGTCGTGATGGAGCCTGAAGGTGGCCATAGAAACTCCTAAAATACATAACATAATCTCGTCGTGTTTAGGCTCGTTAGATTTGTCTTGACAAGATTTTTAGTTATACGTGACGTGATGTCCAGGATCTCATGATGGAGCCGGAAGGTGGCCGCTGTATTTCCTCAAATACTCAACATAACCTAGCCTTGTTGGGCCCGTTGGATTTGTCAAGACTAGTTCTTGAGTCATATGTGATGTTCAGGATCTCATTATGGAACCAGAAGGTGGCCATAGTAACTCTCTCAACGTCGCAACATAACCTTGTCGTGTTCGGGCTCATTGGATTTGTCTTGACAAGATCTTTAGTCATACGTGATGTCCAGGGTCTCATGGTGAAGCCGGAAGGTAATCTCATCGTAACAACATAATCTCGGCATGCTTGGGATTTTTAGTCTTAGCAATTTAGTCCTACGTGATGTTCATCTTGCAACATTTAAATACGCTGGACTAAAAAGCACAAAATAATTATAAAGTAATATTTTTTTAACTACACGTTTTATTTACGCACTAAAAAGTATAAAATAATTTTTATTGAGATTTTTATTGTCGTAGTACTCTTGTAGGACTTAAAACGAAAAACGTGGGGAGCATGGAGTAGATTTTGAAGCATAACCGTGTTTCTCAAAAAACTATAGATTAGCCCTTTTATAAAAAAAACATAAACATCTTCTAGGCGAGCGTGGTCCATCTTTCACCTTATAATGCATTTCCATCAGCTAGAATAATGGTCAAACGCAAGTCTTTCCAATAATAAAATACACAACAATTGAATTGCACTGCAAATAATATACTAATAATAACTATTTGTAAATTTTCAAGACATAACACATAACAACCCCTGGCACTCATAAGATTTAGAAGACATTTATTCATTTTCATTACAATAACAATATGTTATGTATCAATAAGTGGTACTGACAGACATGAAAATAAGACAATGAAAAGATTACAGCGTCAGCTATGCTGTTTTTCAGCCATCACCTCGTTCTCTACTTTTTAGCATATATATATATATATATATATATATATATATTCCATGCACCCCAAGTTCTTCGTTTTAAGTCCTACAAGAGTACTACACCAATAAAAATCTCAATAAAAATTATTTTATACTTTTTAGTGCGTAAAAACGTGTTGTTAAAAAAATATTTTTTACTTTATAATTTAATATTTGATTGTCATATTTGTGCCAATGAAACAATATAAATAATTCTTGGATCAAAGAACGTATTTTCTTTAGTATTCTTAATAACCTATTACTTTAATTACTCATTTTGTGGTATCTAGGGAGTTGATAAATAGTTTGAGTGTTTCTGCTATACAGCGTAGAAAACTTCTTTAATAACTTTTCGCAAACGAGACTTACTAATCGTTCTTGGAATCATTTAAACAGTAACTAGCAGTATTTCAAGAAATACCGAAAAAATACCGAAATTTCGGTATACCGGTAATTGAAATTTCAATACCGGTATCAATACCGGTATGAAAAATTACTCCGGTATTCCATGCCCTAGTACACTTACTTACTTTGAACTTAAAAGAATTAGCACGCGTTGAAGTTTTTTGTAAGGACAGGCAGAACTGATTTCTACATAAGTTACGGCACGTCTAAATTGACTAAATGTACTTAATTTCTGTTAGTTTGTTATATTTATTTTTTCATGCTAATATTTCTTTAAATGAGTAAAAAATAAAGCATTAATATTGATTTCATCATAATATATATTCTTGATTCTACGCATTCTAATTAAAGCCACATGGCTTTGTTCATCGCTATTTAGATTACATAATCTAAATCGCGATGAAAGCCCAAACAGAAGCGTCACCTAGCTGGTTGACAGCGAGTGCAGAGTACGTTTTAGCCAAATAAGAGTAAAGTGAACCTGGCAGCTTAGCATCTGCCGTCTGCAATTAATTGTTCGCTACGTTTCATCACAATTAATTAAAAAACTGTAATACTCGTACAAATTAGTTAAAAGTAGTTATTATAATGATTTCCTTTAACCAAATTAATTATACATTTACACCGCACTGCCATTTAGTAAAACGTGAATAAAATTAAATAACGTTTGTTTATGTAGGTAGACGTATATGGGCTGTTGGTGATGTAGACCTGTATAGATTAACTTGTAGATGACGGAAGCAGCTGTAAAACTTACGCTTCATAAAAAAAAGGAAAGACGTAGCTTCGTTTGTTAGTTCTTTTGTAGTGTTACCGGTCGTTCAACTGTTTGCTTGTGCAACTTGAATGGGGAAAGGTTGCTAGGCAACGCAACCCTCTCGAGACTCCTCTTGACCCTGGCAGTCGCGTCGTCGTCGCGTCGTCGTCCTCCCCTTCTATGTAATATTATTATTATCTATTTGCTGTGAGCCTGTGGCCATTATTGCTTTGTTTTTACGAAATAAAGGTTAATTTAAAGAAAAAACGCATACGCACGCATGAAAGCTAAAAGCTGTCAGAAATTCGGTAAAAAACTGTGGTTTAAAATTTCAAGTTCACTGAAAAATATTTTAGCGCCATCTATCGGTGCAGTTATGTATTTATACCTAAGTAAACAGCGACAACCACAATATGAAAGTGATGTAAGGTACGTTGTCAACGTGGTCAACCAACATTTTAGTAAGTTTATGTACACATTTCTAGATGTCGCTACAAACGCTGTATGAATTTGCATGTATTTTCATTGTAGGACTGATAATATTTTTTGGATTGATATGATTGAAATTTTTAATTTGGAATGTAAAATATATTAAATAATTATTTTATAGAAAAAATATAATTAAGTAATAATAGTATTACTTATTGATGGGTTGTAGAAAATACGTCCGGTAGATGTCGCAATGTGGACGATTTATTTGCTTTGACCATTTTTATGGCCGAAAATGAGCTTTATTATAAAATATTGATACCAAGTATGTTTTTTTAAGTTTTTACTTAAATACATGTCATAGATAAGGTTATATTACTGTTTTATGGTAATAGAAATTCTTTTGTAGTGTGATCAAATAATTTCACGCCCTCAGCATATGACGAGGTGGCCGAGTGGTTAAGGCGTTGGACTGCTAATCCAATGTGCTCTGCACGCGTGGGTTCGAATCCCATCCTCGTCGACTATTTTTATGTAGCAACATACTAACTAATGTACAGAATTTACTGAAAATTCATTTTTTATAAATTTTGTTGGTACTTATTTGATTTTATTATATTATTTTTATATTATACATAATATTGTTTGCAAAATAATTTTGAGATCACAGAGTAAAGTCAAAACTAACGTGGTTTATTTTATTTCTATTTTCTAATTTATTTAAGGTTTGAAGTGTGAAGAAGGCTAGAGTGGTCCTTCTGTAACCCTTTTTATTTTGTGATGTCACGTCAAGAATTAAATGTTGTTGTGTGAGTGTAAGTGTTAATAATAAATAGGGAACATGCACAATTTTTTTAAATTCATTAATCAAAATATTTCAAGTTCCAGATAAACACTCAAAAAATAGGTTTTCAAATATTTGCTCAGAAACAAAGTTATTAGGCTTCAAAGTTGATTGTTTGACGGAGAGGACCGACGACACATGTGACGTCATATCATGTGTCGCGGGCACGGACCATGGTCCGTGGTCGCGGGCCATACATCCGCCAGCGCTATAGAAAATTTTGTTTTCGTAGAGAGGGACAGATATATTTGTTTAATAATGTTGTAACTAGTTTGTTTTTCGATCAATTTCGATTCTGTTTTGACTGTCAGTATTCTATTTTTGTATACTTTCAGATGAACTATGAAAAATCTAATATTTTTTTATGCATGTTCCCTATTGAAAATTATTTTAATTACCAACTAGGTATGTACTATATTTTTTTATTATTATTAATAATAATTTTATAAATATTTACAAACTCAGTAGTTGACAATTTATCGTTCTAGCTACTTATTGCTACTGTTTTTAGGGTTCCGTACAAGCTTTTTTAGGGTTCCTCTGGTACACGTAAAGTGGCGGGGTTATTTTTCTTTTATTCACAATTACCTTATACAGCATGAAATTTACATCGTTTTGTTCCCGCCGTGTAGTGATAGTACCCGTCAAACAGCAAACTGAAAAACTTTTCACGAAAAAAAAAATTCCTGCGACATAAAAATTTTTGGTCTCTCCATACAAAGTAGGGATGGGCCGAATATTCGTTTTATGTTCGGTATTCGGCATATTCGGCAGGTTTACCGAATATTCGTATTCGGGAGAGTGGTACTTAAAGATTTTAATAACAGTTTCTCTATTGTGAGTGAGCTATAATTATTAGAATGAAAACGATTGATTGAACGATGCATGTACATATTATAGGATGCATGTACATATTGTATGTAGGTAGTTAAATAATTTAAATATTAGAGGTACCTACCTAACCGAAGTAAATTACTGTGTAGCTTTATACTTTTGTAATACTGTAGCTGTATTTCCTTATAACAGTAGATGAAAATATGATAAGTGAATAAAATAATTTACAGTTTCTTTTTTGGATCAAGATACAGCAATTTGGGACCTTATTTATTATTAAAATTTCATCAGGTGTTTTATTTACTGTAAGAAATGAACCATAGATATTTGTGTTAAAAATTTTAATAGCTGTTTATTGATATTGGTAAGAACTAGTTGCATTATTACAACGATTTCTTAATAAATCATATTTTTTGTATTATTATAACAAAAATTTAAAAAATAAACTGTTGTGGCGAATGTTTCTTCATACATTTATGAGAAGCTTTTCAGACAAAAAAGAGATATGAAAAATGCACGTGGTGACGTTTCGTTTCGCACTGGATGATGCAATAATAATGACAAGTGTAGCGGGGGAAGCAAGGGTAGCGGGCGGGTGTGCCCGGCGTCAATTCGCGTGGTTAGCGTAAACACGTACAAACTTGCTCCGGTAAACCGAATATTCGGCCGAATATTCGGTTCGGTGAAAGTTTGACCGAATATTCGGCCGAATGTTCGTATTCGGTGAAATCCATGTTCGGCCCATCACTAATACAAAGTGAGACACTCCCGAGCGACCCATTTTGTAAGGAGAGACTAAAAATTTTTTTGTCACTGGATTTTTTTTTTCGTGTAAAGTTGTTCAGTTTGATGGGTACTATCACTACACGGCGGGAACAAAACGATGTAAATTTCACGGTGTATAGAAATATTTCGTTTTAAATTGCTTATTTTTGTTAGAGTCAAGTGTGTGCCGCCCCCCGCTCCCCCCACAAGCGAAACCGTTGTATTTGGAAATGTGAAAAAAATCACAAACGTAGAAAAATGCATAAATCAACTATTTCGAAAAAAGAACTCGCGTGGTCTACATCTCACAGAGCCACTAGTAATTACAATTAACGCAAAATCTCACGGGTTAAGTCAGCCCATAAAACTGAACAACTTTTGCTCCACAACTTATTGAAATTCGCTACTAGATCAGCTGATCAATTTGTATGAAAAACATTTTTTTGAGATTCTGAGGGACCCATGATTGTTCCACAAAAGTTGTTAATATTCATGGGCTGATTACAATTCAATTCATTACGTGGTGTGGAGGGTGTATTCCGAGATGACCTGAATATATTGACCTGGTCTGAATATATTACGTTTCATAATCTTAGCGTTTTCTAGTTTTTTTTTTGCGAGAATACAGTAATAATAAGGTTTTACAACTAGCATCAAAAGTACATTGTATTCAACCTGAAGCAGGCGTGCAAATATGCATAACCAAATAAAATAAAATACAAATACACACATTATTATAGAATTACAATTTAAAGGAAAAATTACGTAATATAAAAAACACAAAAAAGCCACAAAACACATAGGGTTTAAAATAAAAAAAATCTTTAACACTACCTATAAAAGCAATGCTTTAGAAGCCATTTTGTCAGCGTGTTTTTAAATATGATACCATTCAATGATTTAATGTCATTTTTTTCTATTAATGCTTTGAATTTTCGCTCTACTACCCATTGACATATTATGGTATGTTTTCTCTCATACATTGATGAATAAAGTGAAACCAAATCTAACGTAAATCAATCCCATTCAGAAAATGAGTTCACCAACATTTTGTGGTCGTAATAATGTAGAATCGACTGTAATCTCTAGCAAAAAGTAGATATAGGAAGATAACACGTTGGCTATCATTCGTTACAAATTTATCTAGCCCTGTTTTACTATCTTATCTTACAGCAAGTACCTTTTATTTTATGCCTGTTTTAAGTATGAGCTAGGCGCGGCCTGGACTAAACCACAACCGTGCCACATGACTTCAGTGTTTTTTTTGTTATTGTTATTTTTGAGATTGAGAGGACATGTGATAGTAGATTTTTGAAAAAGTGCAGTGACAAGTGATCTCAGAGTGTTGATTGCGACTTTTTTTGGACAAACTAAGCGAGTGAGTCATCTCATTGTATTGTGTAAATGCGCCGTCATTGTCGTCAATACGACCCTGGTCTACCTGTTAGGACCTAATGACCTATTTAACAGTATTATTTATAAGGGCACCATTAAAGAAGTATGTTACAATTTTTGAGTATTAGCACAATATTATGTACAGGCTTATGCGCTTCTAATGCACACTGAAATCTAATTAACAAGCACGTGCAAAGGAAACGTATAATTTTAATTAATACCATATTCAAGTATTTATCTCGTTATAAGTAGACAAGATTAATACCAACGTATCTTAGGGCACGACCCCACTGAACTCGACATCCAAGTTAAAAACAAATTAACTTGCTGATTTCCACGAAAATTCGTGTAAACACGCTTTTGATTAAAAAAGAATCGTTTTAAATATTATTGTTATGATTATGATTGTAGTAATAGTACCAATAGTGTACCTGCTGTTTAATTTTAATTTACTCTCTTTACCCTAATATCTACTACTACCTAACTACCAACTTACTAACAAACTCGAAACTTCTCTAAAGAATTAGTACACCTACGTAGATAATGTATAGATAGACTATAATCTATAACCTAGTTAAATAAATGTGTAAGTGTGACCTGTCACTTAGCGGTTAGCCCGTATTCTGTAGCCTTAACACAAAATCGACAGGTACAGTACAACAGGCCTACTATGAATCTACGTTTTAAATTATGTAAAAATACCGACCTATATTATACTGTTTTAAATTAGACAATTTTATTAACCCAGGTTCGCAAAAGTATTAAAACGAAAAGTTTTACTAAAACGCAATTAAATAAGTAAACAGTTTATTTCAAGAATCATTTTTCTTTTAAAACAAATCTTTATCAAACATAAAAAGTGGGACATGTAAACAAGATACCGCTTTATATTTGGTAACCATCTATCTAATTCGGTTTAGTATCTTGGATAAGGTTTATTTACGTTAGCTTCAAAATCATAATATTCATTATGAATTTGATCGGAATATGGACACAGCAGAAAGAAGTACTTTAGTACTGGATATAGTATAGTCAGTTATTAAAAATTAATAACTTACCTAGGGATTTATTTCTGTACACTATGGATATTTTCGTTTACAATTCATTCATCAGAAAATACGTAGGAAGATACACACAAATATACGACATAAGCCCGAAATAATTATGTGTTCATCCGTGACTATTTAGTCAAATCATATCATTTTTTATATGGAAAACAAAAAGCAAGGCATGACGTCACGCCGTGCTTTGATAGTTTCTTGTTTGTTCTCATCTACAGGTCGCATTTCTCAACCGATTCTCGTGAAATTTTGTGAGCAGATTTGATAAATTAAAAGAATTAAAAAATATATTACTGATTTACGAGGTTTGAAAACGTAAACAATCATAAATCAGCCATCTTTCAAATGGCGAGGTCTGCAGCTCACAGAGCCACTAGTTATTAATAGTTCGTTTCGTAAAATGCTAAGAAGTTTGGTTCTCTTGACTACGAAATGAACGAACAGATTACCTTAACATGAAAGCCAGGTCCCGTGTTCTAGACTCCAGGGTTGTGATGTCAGACATGATTTCTGCAGTAAACGCTCTAAACAGGTGTATAAGCCCATCTTTTAGTATTTCTAAGTAAGAAAATTAAAAAAAAATTTTTGACTGAATGATAACCTTAGCTGGTTGGTATAGGTAAATAATTTGTAACTGGCCTATTATCGTGTAAGAAACTTAGAAATAAATTCATTATTATCAATATCTGTGGTACGGAACGACCGCTCCTTCTCCTTGAAATGATAAATCAAACTAAAGTATGCGAAATTCGTCATCTATTTTATCCTTATCGTATCGGATGGCGTTGTCATATTTTTCTATCGGAATTTAAATTGAACCATAATAAATCAGGCATCTTACATTCTGTAGTAAACAAAACACACCAAGTTTATATATTATTATATTCTTACAGCGGACTGCCCGCGGCTACGTTTGCGTTATGTAAGATTCTCCCGTGGGAATAAGACTTTTTCCCGTAAAAAGTATCTTTTGTGTTAATCCAGGTTACAAACTATCTGCATTCCAAATTTCATCCAAATCTGTTGAGTACTGCGTGAAGGCGGAACAAATATTCAAACATCTAAACATCCAAATATATTTTCACATTTATAATACTTATAGTGTGATTGGTTTAGTACTTTACTATTCAGTCAGCCATACTGATAAAGTTCTCATGCCTATCGGTGGTAGCCTCGGTACTTACGGGTAGATAGCATTCGCTGAAAGTGCTACGAGGTTGGCTACGCTACGAGCAAGGAGGACTACTACGAAGAATCGTATCCGCTGGCACATTTTATTTTAATTGGCTCAATAAACCCCTTGTTCTTTTCAGACACGATGTATTGGCTTGCTATAATATTAGTAATCGCATCAAGCGCACACGCACAGCTGACCGCTCAAAGCAGCGTAGCACCCGATTTGCGAGAGTGCTATATGGATCCTTCACTGTTGGACAGAAACAACCTTCCTCCCACCACCATACCTGTGCTTATTGATATTATACAGCAGATTGAAGACAATCCCAACGTAAATTACGATTTAAGACAATTAGCGGTGTTGCTTTTACACACGTAAGTATTTTAGATTTTACTTTCTAAATCAATACAAGTTACGGAAAAGTCGGAGAAATTAATTCCACTGTACACTGATTCCAGGTACAGACAGGATGGTATTGAGTACCATCAACCGGAAACCACAGGCGCTAACGCAGCCAACGTGATTCCCTACGCACCAACGTTCCATTCCTTCCACCGGCACAGATTGCTTCTAGCGCGGATTATACCCAGCAGTGTAAACCCATTAGCTAACACCACGCTTCCGTCTGCTCTCAAGGTATTTTGTATACTATTTGAGCAAAACTCTGTTCCATGCAAATATCGTGGCCATATCGTAGAATTGACCACATCACGACATTTTCGATCATTTCATGAAATTTTCACTGTCCATTGGCCACATCATGATGTGCCTTGGCCAGATCAATGATAAGAAATCGTTTGTCGATGTTTAACTAAAAACGCAGCTACTTCATGAAATGGTCAAGATTATTTGATCATATCGTAAAATTATTACATTAATTGCCGATAGAGGCGCTGGAAGCGCTTTATTTATGTACCAACATGGCGGCCGCGTTATTTCTCGCAGTGAAAAAGTTAATAATTCGTTATTAAAATGAGGAAGAAAAAAGGCTTTATGATCAAGAAGTACTCTGAAAGTGTCTGTCGGACTTAGAGAACAATAAGTACCAAACATAATTTAAATTCTTATTAAATATTTCATGGATGCTCTATTTTTACGATATGGCCAATCGTGGACGACAAAATCGCTAAACGTTCACGATTTAATGATCTGGACAAATTTAGTTGCCCACATCGAAAATTTCATGATGTGGTCAATTTTACAATATGGTCACGACACATACATACATAATTTATATATTTGTATAAATTAACAGTGCGCACTACATCACATGCTGTCAACTACCGTGGACGCTAGGGTGCGAGCAGACGACCAACACTGCAATCAGTTACAACAATACCGTGCTCTAAGAACAGGCAGAGGAATTCGCTCCATTCAAGATGATGTTGAAATTCTGGATGATTCTGTGTTGTAAGTACACTTATAGGTATATAACATTTTTAATTTAAACCAATACCTATATAGCCATAATAAAATTTATTCTCAGGTTTTGTTTCTTTGCAGAAGGAATACAAATATGAACGGGCATATGAGACAATACAATCCTAAAGATGACGTGGAAGTGAGAGGATATGGTCCTTCAAAATCTGAACGCCAGTTAGTAGGAGAGAGCCTGTGTCCAATTTTGGATGGTGTAGCGAACTCCAACTGGGGACCAGTTTCAGGAGGAAACGTCATCGCTGGTATCGCAGGTGGTGCGCAAGCTCAACAGGTCCCCTTACTGGAGTTGGTAAAAGGTTCCTCTATAAATAATTACAACAACATGCAACAGTACGTGACATCGATTTACCCGGCTACACTGTCCGGTAAGTAATTTCTACTGTCTCTTAAAATAGTACAGATTGTTGACTAAAGCAAATTGGGTCTCAAGAATATTATTTAATTTGTAGGTGATTTAGCTGAAGCTGTTCTCATACAAGGAACAGAAAGAGCAAGCACTACCGTGTCGATTGGCGCAGCTGGTAATTGGAACACCACAGAGGCAAAGAAATTCTGGATGTTACAAAGTCGCGTAAACATTGAAATGACGGATCCTGAAATAAGAGGTGGCGTTGACGGCTTCTTGCTGGGTTCTACCGTTACCAGTGTTTTACAAACTTACAATGGATTGAAATTGTCTCAACTGCTTGATATGTACTATTCTCCGCGAGTAAGTTCCCAGAAAATTCCTCTGTTGTTGCATCTGACTGCTTGTACTGTGATTGTTTTTAATCGGTGGTACTAGGATGCCATGAATACGTGCGAAGGATGCCAGATACGAGTATTATCCTTTGTTTGATTTAACTCAATTAATATTTCAGAACGGTGTTTTTAACACGGAATTCAGGGCATGTAACAGACCAGCTCTGGCTCAACAATCTATAACAGACTCCACGTTAATTTCTGAAACTCACGCCTTTGCTGCAGCTCTTGATACCAATATGGTTTTAAGAGGCACTATCACCGGAGGATTGGATCTACTTGTTAGCAGTGCCGTAGAGAGCTTCCAGAGATATATGAGTACGTTTTTTAGCATTTAACTAACCCGCACTCCTGAGAGTGTCGATGGTGTAATTAAGGGATAGAGCCCCCGTTCAGGAGGCAGAGCTGGTGGTTCAATCAAACCCCACCATCTACCAATATGTGTTACAACTTTGAACTGATATGTACGGTTATTTGACGCTTAAATATCGTTAAGAAACCTGAAACGTCTGCACAACAAACATAAAATATTGTGTGAAGTGGACCAACTGCACGCGCGCTAGTGGCCAGTAGTGTCCTAATCGCCCTAATTCAGGGTTGGCTGGAGCTTCTTAGTGAGTTTGCGCTAATAATGACAGTTTTATATTTAAATATCTAACATACTTGTAATTATTTCAGCGAGTAATTTAAATGACATGACATGCGCTACAACTATAACCACGGATTTCGACTACCGTATGAAAACTAATCTTTACATTGTGTTGGATGCATCGTGGCAGTATCTGTCTATATACCCAGCAATCTCATACCTCTTGGATCAAATTGAGGTAAACAAGTTTGGATCCAGTGTAACCTTGCTTAGTGCCGCTGATGGAAGCGTTGTTGTAAACACGACATGGTCACTGGCGCACTTCCATACCAACTACACATTGGCACAGCATCATGCTAGTAAGTAACAAAATATGAGAAAAAGTTGTACCTACATTAAACTAAACCATCTATTTATATTTTGATAAAATACTGAGCTAGCCAATTATATTTTCCCGTAGTGTTGACAGCAGTAAACATAGAATCAGTATTCACAAATGTTCGGTCCTTGATGCATGACCGAATGGAGCTCGAAAGAACTGCCAACTACGTCGGTGGAAACTCTACAGTACTGCTGTTCCTGATCAACTCTGGCACCCTGAACGTGAATGACCAAGTTCGGGAAGAGGCCCGGAAACTTAATGAAACTGTTCCTGGTAAATACTGACTCGTACTACAGCTTTACTCATTTATTCGAGTCTGCGTTATTCGTTGAGTATGAAGGTGTCGTATTAGTAGTCCAATTCTAAATCCTCAACATTTTTTTCCAGACCTCAGGATTCTTTTCGCTACATCAACAAACCAATTCGATCAACTGTGGCCATTGGTACGAGACATGCACGAAGATATCATGACTATTACCCTAAACACACAAGGAACCAACGTCGCTGTCACCATGAGCGCAGTTCGCAATAGAATTCAGCAAGGTAATTTTTAACGGACTTCAAAAGAGGGAGGTTCTCAATTCGGTTGTATTTTTACTTTTTTATGTATGTTATTCGATATCTCCGCCAACCGTGAACCGATTTCAATAATTATTTTTTCATTCGATAGGATTTACTTTCGAGGTGGCCCCATATTTTTTTTTAAATCTGATTGTGGAATATCAAGCAAAACTTGGAAACTCCTCAACAGGATGTAGCATTTGCATTATTGTTCGTCTATTCTTTTAGACATATCTCTGTCAGTTTATAACCGATTTTGATGATTCTTTTTTTATTCGATTAACTCATACCTAAGATAGACCGTGTATAATTTTTGTTATAATCTGATGTTGAAGTACGGGATAAAAGTAGTAATAGCAACATGCATCGCGATACAATAATCATTGTATTAGAAATCACAAACAATACATCCTCCGTGGCCGAGTAGTCGAGTAAATTGACTCTCATTATGGAGATACCGGGTTCGAATCCAGGGGAGGACATTGTTAAAAAAAGTGTGAGATTTTCTCCAGGAACTTAGGACATTGCAGGTTGAATCACCTGATTGTCTGAAAATAATGATGACTCCGTGCTTCGGAAGTCACGGTAAGTCGTGGGTCTTGGCTACTATCCATGTAAGGAGTCGTTACTCGAATCAAATCAGTGGCCATTGGTGACGGCTCTACACTGACACCAGGGCGTATTGCTATGTGACCAGGGTGTTTGTGATGTTGGTTGTCGACCTTACAACCTACATGATGAAGAAGAAGCCAGCCTAGGTTCACATCTAAAATCAACTAATGATATACTTTGAAGATACTACCTACTTGAAACTCCTAAATAACGAGTAGCCCAAGTATCGGGGTAAGATTTTGTAAATTGGTAAACTGTGAGCTTATTATGCAGGCATCGTACGTAACTTTATTGACAAGCCAAATTAGCTTGGAAGCTATTAAAAGACCTCTTATCCAGTTTAACTATTGGCGATACAGTCGGTAAAACGACATAAGGCGCTTCGCAAAGCACGGTAGACGCTCTCTAATCTAAACAAAACCTATACAAACAAATTAAAATATTACTGTACAATAAAATAGCAAAATTTTGCTTTAGATTTTGAAAAAAATAATAATAGGAAAAGTACCGGGTTTAGAATAATTTACTAATACAAAAATTACTACACACTAATAATTTAAATTTTAACAAAAAAATAGAAACCTCCTTCACATTCCTTAGATGGTTATCTACATTAAAAAGTAACAAATGAATATAAAAAAATAAAAAATAAATATAATAATAATAAATATAGTATAAAAAAGGTAATGGAATATAAAAAAAAATATAGCCAATATCCTCATTAGTGTGTTGTAAATATTTAGAATTTTGTACTTGCTTTTGGAGTCGGTGCCAGCCAAAAGTCGTGACCTCATAGTAAGTAGTATAGAACCAATACAAATGAAAAATCCCTATTGGCGGAAAGTCACCTTCAAAGCCTATCATAATGCAGGCTGAATCCCCTGATTGTCAAGGGTCTTTGGCGGTTCCATAAGTGAAGATTTTTTAAACCGATATTTTTTTTCAGTTGGAAGAAGAATCATAAATCCACTTTGTGGTTCCACATTCCAAACAGACGGTACGTCCTCCGGCACTCGACAGTTTGAAGACTTCGTGGAGCCCGGCTATATTAATTTCTACTCCATCAGTCCGAACTACTTCTACACGAACAATGACAACAGGAAAGTTCGAATTGTACGAGCAAGTTCTGGAGGTGGTAGCCTTGTTGTATGTCAATCCCGGAAGTTAGCTCAACCCAGGTAATATTTAATAAAAATTGTTTGGTATCTCGACACAGATTTGAAAGCTTAGAGAAAATCTTATTAAACTATGAATTCCTGTAGGCAAAATACAACCGTGACGTCTCAAGATGAGAACGACGTAATATGCCAGTCTATGGCGACGACTGGCAATATTGAAATCAGCCTACAGAACGCCTGCGACGGCTACTGGACCATCAACTCCTGCCCATTATTTCATATCTCCGTCCAGTCGTCTGGACTGACAGCCACTACCACCACACCTGTTTGCACAGGTAATAGTCAATTTAAAAAAATACGGATATGTCTGTGTACATACATACACTCACGTCCATAAATAGAGACTACCACGTGTTTGTATACTTTGAAATAACTTATTTTCTAATAGTACGTTACGATACAAGGATCGTAGGTGGCATATTAAAAACGAGGTGAATTTTCGTTTTAAGGACTGCGCCAAGCGGGATATGGCCGCATTCGGAATAAAACATCAAAACTGGGAAAGCTAGCTGTAGATAGGGATGGTTGGCGGAAGAGTGTGACGAATGGGCGTAAGATCCACGATGCCGCTTGGTTCGATGTTTTGGCACAAAAGAGAGCGAAACGTCACCAAGTTGACATGCTCCCTCCTACGGGACATAACAATTGCAGGTCGTGCGGTCGTTCTTGTCGCTCCCGTTACTTAGCCACGAAAGAAGGTGCCTCAATGCACACACTACAGACGCGTGTAGGGCCAATAATGATGAATATTTTTGATACAATTTGTTGAAATAAAAAAATATAAAATATTTTTCTGTTTGTATGAATCGATTTAAATATTTTTTAATGTCAAAATGATCCTGGCTAAAAATAATAATTTTGAAGACCGTAGGAATTAAAAAAAATTGTAACAAAATCCCATTAGTGCGGTAAAACGTATTTTACCTGTAGTGCTCCATAATTATTATTTAGCCAGAATAATTTTAATAATAAAAAATTGAATCGATTGTTAGGGTATCCGTAGTAAAAAAGGAACCCTTAGGGCGTTTGCGCACTCATCCGTATCCGATTCTTATCCGGTGCTATAGAAGCAAGAAGCGTTCAAGGTCAAAGTGAATACGTGAACACTTTACCACTGATTGGTGAGCAGTCGACTGTATTCGAGTATAGATTTCAGGTACAGAATTCGAATACTAGGTTGATCTTTTTTAATTATATCTACTTACGTAATGTAGATCCCGCAATAAAGTCGCTCACGTTACTCGTGTACTTCGTTTCGTTTCGTACGTCAATTTGTATGGCGGCTACTTCGACTCGGTTTTGATCCGTAAAAAAAACGGTCCGGAGTGAGAATTTACGGATCGAAACGAACCGGATACGTATGGGTGCGCAAGCGTCCATACAATTACTAGGACGCCCAAACCGGATCAGAAACGGATAAGAATCGAATAAGAACCGGATACGGATGAGTGCGCAAACGCCCTTATAGTCTTGGTATGTCCGTCTGTCTGTCTGTCCGTCCGCGGCTTAGCTCAGAGACTCTTAGTACTAGAAGGCTGTAATTTGGCATGGATATACATATTAATCATGCCGACAAATTAATTTTTCGATGCTAGCGTAAGTTTTAGAAATATTTTGTTTTAAAGTGCTTATTTTTGTTAGAGTCAAGTGTCCCCGAGATATCAGTGAAACTGTTATATATGGAAATTTGAAAAAAATCGCGGTAGTAGTGTATATGATGAATTTAAAAGGAAAACTATTAACATCAAGTAGGCTTTACAGGTTATCGAATAAAAGACCAAGCACAAGTAAGAAATATGGTACTACAAATATCATAGATAAATATTTTGATGAATATTATTTTCTGTTTTCTCACAAGTGTATTTAAAAACATCGTACAACACACGGATCTTAGGTTTATAACAAACTCATGATATTATAAACCCTCGCCTGCGACTCGGGCTTACAAAGGTCAGCTCGTTTGTAATTTGCTACCTGCGATCCTCGTATCGTAATGTACTATTAAGTATATTTTATTACAAAAAATTGTATCGAAATGATTATCAGCTGGAATAAATTTAATAATATTAATAAAATCATCTCGATTTTAACGATTAATCGATTAATGCTAATCGAAAGTAGTAGATGCTGAATGTTCGCGAGAGCCTTTTCTCAATAATTTTTATAAGACGTGTATTGAATAATCTACTCGTAACATTACACCCGAGCCATCGTAATGTTGGTTTGTGTTATTTATTACAGATGAAGTATACAGGACTTTATTGATAAAAATAATAACATGCAATAAATAAAAGTTATGATAATGAAAATATATTTTTCAAAGTATAATAAAAACGCATGGTAAGACTCCATAGGTACAGTAGACAGCACATCAAACATGTTTTGTTGCAAACAAATCGTTATTGCCAATGCGTAAGATATACTATTGTAGCTTGATATGCTGTTCATTGGTTCAGCTTTTTATTCAACCAGAGTTATATTGGAAAAAAACATTTACCTAATAAGTATAATATTAAAATAAATAACTGATTATTTCTGTCCTACAGATAACCATTGCAGGTTCCCGTATAACATTAGATACCAGGTCCAGATTGAGGAGTTCGGCTGCTTTAGCAGCGCAAACGGCGTAGGCGCAAGCGTCGCTTTCGTCGTCGTTGCATTCTTCTTTCATCTAATAAACCCACCGCTTTTGTAGATTAACTAGGTTTCTAAGAATATAGATTTTTATTATAAAATATGTACCAGTTTTATGTTTGTCTATTTATATCAAAGTTACGTAGTATAAGCAAAACAATATTTATAGTTTGATGTGTATTACATACAGCATGATTTTGAAATCCCTAGGAAAATTAAAATATAATGTTCAGACCATTATAAGCAACAACTTTTTCCAAGGAACATGGGTTGAAAACCCCCAAAAAATATCGACTTTTCATACAAAATACACAATCAACTTTACAAATTTTAATGGGAGGTCGAAATTTTTTTGGGGGTTGACCGAGTAAGTCGTTATTATTTTATTATTCTTCGTGGAACTCAGAAAATCAAATGTGCGTACCGACTTTTTTATCAAGCTAATTAAGCTTACTGACTGTAATAACTGTACTAACAGTCAGTTCATAAAAGCAGTTGCGAAGAAAGGACCTGTACTTCCTCATAATGTCTAAACGAAAACTCAATGTGTTGTCTTTAAGTGATATACTAAAAATTGTAATTGCTTTTAAATCTGGGAAATTACGAAATCAAATACAGAGTGAGATTGGCGTAGCAGAACCCACCTATTGAATTAATTAAGTCTCTGGTAATATGTCAACGCCGACCTTTGAAGACTTCGTACAGATTGACGACGACGACGTTACATACACAAAATATAAAAACAGAATCGCAAAAGAAATTAACAAATTTTTTCAAGTATAATGTTGTTATAAGATTAAACATTTACGTTTAGCTATTATTTCAACAAATATATAATACCCATGTACATATTCTTTTTCTAATTACGTACATATTTACTGTATTTTTAAGACCTCGATAATAAGTAAGACAGATTTCTCCCGTAACTCTGTAAGCTAGAAACTCGGGTTAGTGAGAAACTCCCACGTGGACCACCCACGTGGTCGGTCCGAGGTGAGAAACCTCTATAAGAGAAAAACAGATCGCGGTCCCTTGAGCTCTCACTTATCCAGATTCGACGTATTATAGAAGATCGCACGTCAAGGGTAACATTTTATATTTCAGATATTTCGTATAAGACTCATTCTTCATGTACAAACATGTTTTAACTTCAAACCTAGAAAACCCAAAAAAAGGGTAGTATAATTACATCTTATTGTATTTTTGATGTGCAACCTACTGCAACTTTTTATGTGATTTGAGATTAATATCTAAGTTACTGCCAAAAATAAAACCATACATGTCAATATCAACCAACTTAGTAATAAAAATATTTATTATACATACCCATTTCATACGTAGGTACTACAGTTAAATATTAACAGGGTATAAATTTAAAAAAATAGTTATATAGTACATTATACGTGAACTACGACGACAAATAGTTTTATTGTTGTTAGATGTAAACTTTTTTACGAATACACTTATGTTATTTTAATTTAACTGTCTTCATTTATTTAATAAATAAAAACAAAAAAATGTTTAAATTATATGGAATGCGTCATCCATGCACACTAGAACGCAGAAAACATAAATTGATTGCTTAATTTAGCACTGAAAAATGCGAATTTTGTTCTTAATAAAAGACATCAACGCAAGCGCTAACATAAATAAAAAAAGAATAATTATAGAAATTTTTTTTTTTTTTAAATCTCACGCTGGATCACGTTTTAACAAACATATTAGAATAATAAAAAGGGAAGTCCCCCGACCAGAGTCAAATAAGATAAGGAAGATAAAATAAAAAAATCTATAAAAGAGTGATTTTTCACGAAATCCGCCAACAAACAACTAATTATGACCTTTCGTAGTCCTTACGTTTACGTACCTGCCTACCTTTTGGTTTCTTGTAGAGATAGACACATCAATAATATTCATTAATATAGGCTTTGTACATATTCATCTACCTAACAATATAATTACAAATCCAATAAAATACGTCGGGTGGTAGGTACCATTCCCTGCTCTGACATTAATAAATTTTATATACCTTCGCAATTCTATGAGTCTGACTAATTCAGAATCTACAATTTACTTTTTGATAAATATAAAATTGTTATAATATTTTAACTGAAATTTCGAACAAAGAGAGCGATGATGGCAGCCCCCGACGTGTTTTATTGGATTTGTAATTATATTATTAGATAGATGAGTATGTATGTATGTATGTATAGTACCTAACTAGGTATAGCTGATTTTTTTTTCTTTTATTTGTTCAAAACAAAAGTATTACAATCTATAATCATTATGACACGCTTCAAAAAAACCTTGTAAGGTTTATGCATGAAGCGGGGGATTAGTAAAAACGTTCATAAATTTATAAATTTATTGGCCAGACGTGACTTAAATCCTTCTTTGAATTTTAGATAAGGACTGCATCGGAATAAACAGAGTTGCACTCCTAATTTTACGACCGTATGAAAAGGTCATGCGCTAATCAGCTGTACCTATACCTTGATTTTTAATTCCGTAGAATTCTGACAGATCTCGGGTCACTTGTCACAAACCTTTTTTCACATGTACATTTCACATTTACATACAATGCAATTAAAATAACAATTCCAGTGGCTTGTGCAAACTCTATTTGAATCTTGTATGGTTAACGCTGTGCTTTTTTATCTATGGCCATACAATACGAAATCAGCTCCAAAATGGGTTGCAAGATTCCACCCGAACAAACAAACAAACAAACAGATAGCACAACTTAATGCTGAGCTTGTTGCCTTTTTGCAGCACACATAATAAAATAATTAAATTTGAGCAGTAGTGTGCGAAGTATTGTTCTCGATCTCGACTAATGTGTAGACTCCTGTACCGTCAGGTTTGCAACTGTGTTGCAACCGATGGCCGGCACAATATAATTGTTTTCTTTTGTGTATACCCTCGAATTTGTACGCTACATTGTTTTGTTTTTTGTGTGTGCTGTAAATAAAGATGTTTCTATTCTATTCTATTCTATAGACAGACAAGAAAGCGAGTTAAAAACGTTTTAAAAAGAATCATTTCGCCACTATGTGAGTTGAAGTGCTATCTGTAGAAAAAGAATTGAAATTTCGTTTCTGTTTTTTTTTTTTTTTTTAAAGAACTAAATGTAAAAATAAACAATAAATACATAAAAAAAATAAGAAAAATAAAAAATTCTTCAGGAGAATTCTTCACGGTTTCCCGACTGAGCTAATGTTACATTAACGAGAACTTAGATCGCGAATGGTGAAATTACCGGTATATTCTAATGATATGACGTAACAATATTTTAATGCCTGAAAACACGGGGAAAACCCGTTTTACTAAAAATAAAATCTAGCTAGATCGATTATCGCCCCCGAAACCCCCATATGCAAAATTTCATCAAAATCGTTGCATCCGTTTCCGTAATTCTTATTAAAATACAAGAATTGCTCGTTTAAAGTATGTATTAGATTATGGCTGTGTCAATCTCTACGAGAAACCAAAAGGTGGGTAGATACGTAAACGTAAGGACTCATAATTTAGATGTCGGATTTCGTGAAATATCATCTCTTTTTATAGATTTTTTTATTTTTTCACTCTGGTCGGGGGACTTCCAAAAATGTTATTTAATCCTTTTTATTTTAATACGTTTTGACATCCGGCGTGGGATTTTTCTTTTTAATTTTGTTTTTATTTAATATTTTTTCAAAAGTACGCGTCACTATCGTTCGACATCAGAAATCAGAAACATTTATTTGTAGGACATCACAACACAGAACACATACATAAAGAATATTATATAATGTAACAGAAAGATATGATAATACAAAACAACATACAAAATTACTCTTGTGTTGCTACACCTAGGCCAAAAAGAGCCTCACTCAGCAAAAGTCGTAGCCTGGCAAGGTAGGCTACGGCGGCGCTGATCTTCCGTGAGCCCTGTAGAACGCGACACGGACGAACATCATATACCTACTTATATTATATAATAATATAGAAATAAATAAATAGCAATATTAACTGATTTAAATAATAACATAAATAAAACGCTGTGTTATGTATTACCCTAATAATGACGACATTTTGTATTTCTTTGTGTTTAGATATTGTAATCTATTTATGTACTTTTATTACTTCTTCACACTGAGATGATTAATAAAATAAAATATCTTGATCGAAATCGGTTCAGCAGTTTTTGAGAACTCCTCAAGTGTCGAGTTTTCTGCCTGCTGCATCGCCCTCTGGAAGAACCTGCTCCAAATGAAGCCTTTTGAATGCAAAAAACCACATCGAAATCGGTTCAGTAGTTTTTGAGAACTCCTGTAGCGCCAACTTATCTGGCTGCTGCAGCTCTACTTGGTGGTCTACCATCGTAAAACATGTTTAAAAACCAGCTCCTAAATGAAACCTTTTGAATGCAAAAAACCGCATTGAAATCGGTTCCGTAGTTTTTGAGAACTCCTGTAGTGCCCAACTTATCTGTCTGCTGCAGCGCTCCCTGGTGGTCTATCGCCGTTAAACATATTCAAGAACCAGCTCCAAAATGGAGTCTTTTGAATGCAAAAAACCGCATCAAAATCGATTCAGTAGTTTTTGTGAACTCCTGTAGTAGGTACCAACTTATCTAGCTGCTGCAGCGCGTCCTTGTGGTCTACCGCCCTAAAACATGTCCAAGAACCAGTTCCAAAATGAAGCCTTTTGAATGCAAAAAACCGCATCGAAATCGGTTCAGTAGTTTTTGAGAACTCCTGTAGCGCCAACTTATCTGGCTGCTGCAGCGCTCCCTGGTGGTCTACCTCCATAAAAATATGTCCAAGAACCTGCTCTGAAATTATACCTTTTGAATGCAAACCTCTAACCCCAAACGCAAGGCGTATTCCGAATCAGACTTTCAGCGCCGTCAGCGATCACAAAAGCAAAAAAACGTATGGGATTTGACAGCTGACAGTAATTCGGAACGCAATTACGGGTGCTCGATTTCAGCGCGTTTCGGAACACAGGGGCATTATACCGAGTAGGGTTCATGCTTGTTTCCGTTTTGTACAGACCGTTTTTCGTGTTACAGTTTTGTACAGACCATTTTTTGTGTACTACATGCTTGCCTTGGACGGGAAAAACTGTTCGAGCAGATTATGATCGACCCGTTTTCCGCAACCATTTTTTTCCGTCCACGTTTTGCGCACTCGAATTTTCCAACCATTATCCTTTTTGAGAAGTAATCTCCTGCGGTCGCCATCCGCTGCCGCGACACGCTCGCTGCGCTCGCTCGTCTCCCTCCGCCTGTTGTTGACAACAGTCTAACCTAACCTAACCGAAGTGTATTCTTTCTGGGTGGATTTCTTTTTATAGCGGGGGGCTGCGCCCCCCAAACCCCTCCTTCGGGTGCTGCCCAGTAAAAAACAGCGAAAAAATACAGTTTCCTAAAGTCGAGCCATTATTTTGACATGTAATCATTGGCTTAGAAAAACGCGGCGTACCAAAATAGTTGCGTACAAAACTGCACGAGCCCTTTTTGTACAGACCTGTTTTTGGATGCAACTTTTTAGGCATCCTCATATTGAATGAATGCGTATTCGTTGTAAACCATGTACATCAAAAACGTGGCGTACAAAACCAGGGGCGGTCACACGGAGACAAATACAAAGAGGAGCTGCCCTAAGACGTTTTCTATATGATAGCGGGGGTCGCCATTGGGAGGGGGTGCGGGGAGATGAAGTTCTGCTAACCATCTAGCGGTCAATAGCAAAACTAGCTTTGCAGCTAGACACTAATAAACCGAACTTAATTTTGCTATTACACACAAGATGGTTCTGTTCGTTAGTTCGTTACGCTGTATAATGTTGCCAGGCAAGTGAAAAAACAAAAAATTCGGACCATTTTTTTTAAATTGATCTCTCTCTTCTTTTTGTATTATGTAGTCGTTTTTATTGTAGGATTACCTTATATGAGCAATTGTGATATACAGGATGGCTCATTTAGATGGGTCAGTATGGGTAACTCTGAAACTATAAGACATAAAAAGATCTGATAAGAAGATCTCTTAATTATCCTGTAAATTTAAGTGTGCAATAAAGAATATACATAAAAAGATCTGTTCAATTTTAACACGGGATTTCACGTAAGTCCTTTATCATCATCACTTACTTACTACCAAGTTTAAGGAAACATCCTTGCCCAAAATGTGATATTTTGATGCCATGTATTCAATTATAAATATTGAGTAAGTTCATCAATATTATCTGCATTATTTAATTATTGTATGCTACAAAAATAAATATTTTATACAAATATATATTTTTAGATTCCATATCTGGCCACCCAGCTTACTATATAAAAAACATGAATGAATGAGCATGAATGAAACAGGTTGTGGCGTCTAAACGCGCCACCACTTAGTAATATGTTATCTAAACGCGCACTATGTCATGTTCACTCTCCGCTCAGTTCACTCACTCTCTTGCTCGTCCGAAGCTCGGAGAGAACGCACGCGCATTGTCTGTTACACCTAGCTGTAGTATCCAAGTTTATTATATTTAATTTGTGGACTGCGTCCTACACATATATTGACGGTGTCAATAAATAACCTGTTACTGAAGAACCTAGTTTATCTTCACCACCGTCGACCCCGGACCTTCAGTCCTATAGTGGTGACCCAGCGACGCGTGTTTGAAAACGCGCAGCCGTGGATTTGGCTGAACTAGGTACAGCGTGAGACCCCTCCGCTGTCTCCATCCGCGTGCGGAGGCCCATGCCCGCACGCCCTAACCAGCCCAGCTACAGCTTCGGAGGTGCGCGAGGGTGAAGCCCTTCGCGCCAACCAACACCGCCGGGACGACCCTGACTGCTGCCAGACAGGCCGTTTGGCAGCTATCAGCCCGTGTGCGGAGGCCTATTCCCGCACACGCACCGACCCGCGTGTGAATTTTGAGTTTTGTGTTTGTGCATGTTTTTCGCATTCTGTAAAATTTCGACGCTTTGCATTCATTTCGCATTGATGGTGGCGCCATCCGCCATCACTCGGACCTTGTAAGTACAAGTTGTACTGTTTTACCGACGACGGGAACGGAAGACCGAACTGAACGGACAATTCCTGAACGAACAATCCGACGTCCTGTGATCTGTCAAAGTGACAGTGTCAAACGAAGACTCGTGCTTACGTGTTTAGATTTTGGTTTTCAAGAAGTTGGTTTCCTTAACTTACTCGGACATTTCTTAGTTTTAACATTATACCTAACGATAAGAAACTACCATTGCAACTAACAACGTACCCATAACTGTTTATTTTGCCTTGTTTTCCGCGTGTAAACTTGCATGTAAGATTGTTTTTGTTTTGTGTTGTATGTGTCTTGTTACTTTTAAGTGGCCACTAACCCCCATACAGAGATCAAACGGTATTTTAATTTGGTTATTTTTACGGGTTTTCGAAACAACTAACAAATATGACTGAAAACGGTGACAACAAGGGTGATGATGAGGTTGTGTGTAGGGTTTCTATACGCCCACCTCCTTTCAATAAGGAGCTTCCAGAGCTGTGGTTTGCTAGTCTGGAAGCACAGTTTGCCCTTAACAAGATCACATCCCAAAGAACCAAATATAACTACGCTGTTGCACATCTATCTATAATCATTTCCCCTCCTGATCTAAATCCATACACCGCTTTAAAGAATGCAATCATATCCCGATTTTCACGTCAAATGAGGAGAAGATCCGCAGGTTATTGGAGAGGGAGCACATGGGTGACAGGAAGCCAACATCTTTCCTGCGGCACCTCAAGTCACTTGCTGGTCCCAGTTTTCCTGACGATTTGATGAAGTCTATATGGTCCAGCCGCCTGCCCCGCCAGGTCCAGATCGTACTTGCAGCACAACGGCTACAAAATACCAGTGAGCTAGCTGACCTGGCAGACACCCTGATGGAAATTCAAGCTCATCCATCGGAGGTTTGTGCAGTTGGTAAGCCTTTTTCATCTTCTGATCAGGCACTCCATGACTTGCAGAGTCAAGTCGCTGAGCTTACTCGCACCATCGCTGCTCTGACCACTACTGGAGCCGGCCCCACTAGGAGAGCCGAAGGTCGTGGTTCGAGCCACAACCGCAACCGCAATCGCAGCCGCTCGCGCCCCCGCAATCAGCAGTGGTGTTGGTATCACAACCGTTTTGGGACTCGAGCGACCAAATGTCTAGCCCCTTGCTCCTGGACTAATGAGGGAAACATGAACAGCGGTCGGTAATGGCCAATACCGACCGCCCATCTTCTAGCCGTCGCCTTTTCGTCCTGGACCAGTACTCCAAACAAAAATTTCTGATTGATACTGGTTCAGACATTTGTTGTTTTCCCCGGCGGCTTGCCAAGGGCCATTTCAAGGACTGCGGATATGATCTCAGCGCTGCAAACGGAACCTCCATCAAAACATATGGCAGCATTTCCCTTAATTTAAATTTAGGGCTGCGCCGAGATTTTATATGGAATTTTGTTATTGCTGAGGTCAGTACACCAATAATAGGCTCCAACTTTCTAGGGTACTATAACCTTTTACCGGATTGCAGGCACGAACGGGTGATTGATGGCACGACCAAGCTGTCAATACCGGCATCTGTGGCATCTGTGATCCAAGACAGCATCAAGGCAGTGGCATGCGGCAACTCGCCACTTGAACAGTTGCTTGCTGAGTTCCCGGAGGTCACACGCCCTCCAGGGATTAACAGAGTTATCAAGCACTCCACAGTCCACTACATAAATACCACAGATGGCCCGCCAATCACGTGTCGTCCGCGCCGCCTAGCACCCGACAAACTACGCATAGCGCAAAAAGAGTTCGATGCTATGGTGCGCGCTGGCACCGCTCAACCATCCAGCAGCTCGTGGTCGTCGCCCCTGCATCTCGCTCCCAAGAAGGACGCGACATGGCGACCCTGTGGCGACTACAGAGCCCTAAACGCTCGCACCACTCCGGACAATTATCCTGTCAGGCATATAGGGGATTTCAGCCATAGCTTCTAGACCTGGTCAAGGCGTACCAACAAATTCCAGTTCACCCAGCCGATATATGCAAAACAGCCATTATCACACCCTTCGGCTTGTTCGATTTCCCTTATATGACCTTTGGGCTCCGCAACGCTGGCCAGACCTTTCAGCGGTTCATTGATGAGGTTGTCCGGGGACTCTCTTTCTGCTGGGCGTATCTCGATGATATTTTGGTGTTCTCCAGAGACCTGGAGGAGCACAAAGATCATCTGCGCCAGCTCTTCGAACGCTTGCAGCAGTACGGCGTCGTGGTGAACCCAGGAAAATGTGTTTTTGGTGCTGAAGAGGTTTCTTTTCTAGGATACCGCATCAGCGCAGCAGGCACCCGACCACCCGAGGACCGCATCCAGGCCCTCAAGGACTTCTCCCCTCCAAAATCGGTGCAGGGCATGCGCCGATTTTTAGGTATGATTAATTTTTATCGCCGCTTCCTAACTGGCGCCGCTAAATACCAGGCACCCCTAATCGACGCCGTCGCTTCCACCCAGGGAAAAGGCGCAAAACCCTTTCCCTGGACTGCTGATTTGGAGGAGGACTTCCAAAAGTGTAAGGAGAGCTTGACATCGGCTACACTTTTGTCCCACCCCGACAGTCAAGCCGAGCTTGGCCTGTTCACTGACGCATCAGGAACACACATCGGCTCCTGCCTACAGCAGCGCCGAGATAAGACTGACAGCTGGCATCCTCTCGCCTTCTTCAGCAGGAAACTGACTGCAAAACAGGCAGAGTGGCCGACTTACTACAGGGAACTTCTCGCCGTTTACGAGAGCGTTCAACACTTCAGGCATTTTTTAGAAGTACAACATGTGACCATCTATACGGATCACAAGCCTCTCATCTACGCATTTCAGCAACGGCGAGAAAAGCTTCCACCGGCCCAACTGAATCAGCTCAGCTTCATCAGCCAATTTAGCACCGACATTGTGCATATAAAGGGTGAGGACAACATTGTGGCAGATGCCATGTCTCGCGTAGAAGCCGTCACTTTTACCGACGACTATGCCGCACTCGCAAAAGCTCAAGATGTCGACGACGAACTTAAAAAACTACGCACAAGCTCCTCGCTTAAATTGGAATCCATTCCTATTCCAGGCACTGACATCCGCATCACATGTGACACTTCAACGGGCAAGCCGAGACCCTACTTACCAGCGTCGTTTCGACGTCCCGCGTTTCAGAGGCTTCACAACCTCAGCCACCCGAGCGCGCGCGCAAGCGCCCGCCTGGTAGCTGACCGCTACGTTTGGCCTCTCCTCCGCAAGGACTGCAGCTCCTGGGCGCGCTCTTGCGTCGCGTGCCAACGCTCTAAGGTCTCGCGACACGTGTCTGCACCATTAGGCAATTTCTCTTCTACATCTGCTCGTTTTCAGCATGTCCACCTGGACATCATCGGTCCGCTTCCCTCGTCCAACAGCTACACCTACTGTCTTACAGCTGTGGACAGATTCTCGCGATGGGCGGAAGTATGGCCAATGACATGCATCACGGCGGAGGAGGTTGCAGACACATTTCTCAACGGGTGGATATCACGTTTTGGCGTTCCTCTCGTCGTCACTACTGACCAAGGACGACAGTTTGAGTCTGCTCTATTCACTCGTATGTTGCAGATTTGCGCCGCCAAAAGGATCCGCACGACAAGCTACCACCCGCAAGCCAATGGTATGGTAGAGCGCCTCCATCGGCAGCTTAAAGCAGCACTCAGGTGTCATGCTGACACATGGAGCAAAGCTCTACCCCTTGTCCTGCTCGGCATCCGCACTGCACTAAAGGAAGACCTGCAATGCTCTTCCGCCGAGATTGTGTACGGCGAACCTCTGCGGCTGCCCGGAGAGCTCGTTGTACCTGCGACTGAGATAAACAGTAGCGAGGCTCACGACTTCGTAGCTCAGCTACGCGTGAAGATGGCCAGCCTCCGCCCCATTCCAGCATCCCGTCACACACAACCGTCGACGTTTGTCTTCAAAGACTTGTCGGCTTCACATGCTTTCCTGCGAGATGACACCGTGAGGCGACCACTCCAACCCCCATATACTGGGCCTTATAAGATCTTGGCCAAGAGTCCCAAAACGCTAACCTTAGACGTTACAGGTAGAAGGCACGAGGTCAGCATAGACCGCGTTAAACCGGCGCACCTGGAAGTAGAGCTCGACCAACAAGCGTCAGCTGCCGCTCCTTCCCCACCAGCACCGCCCGTCGTTACTCCACCTGCTCCCACAGCGCTGACGTCGCCGGCACCGGGAACCCCGTGCCCTACGCCAGCCGCTCTGTCTCCTGCAGCTGTGGAACTTTCGACCTCACCCTCCACCTTCTTCAGCATCCAGTCCCCACATCTCTCCTACTCCTGTTGTCACCCGAGCCGGCCGTAGGGTTAGGTTCCGCGACGTTTTAGATTTATAATACAATACCGTATTTTTCTCCGTAGGGGGGTGATGTGGCGTCTAAACGCGCCACCACTTAGTAATATGTTATCTAAACGCGCACTATGTCATGTTCACTCTCCGCTCAGTTCACTCACTCTCTTGCTCGTCCGAAGCTCGGAGAGAACCACGGACCAAGTAGGAAGAGGACTAGGCGCTATAAACATTTTCATACAGATTGAGTGTGACATCGTGCGGGGTCGAAGTCTGAGACGCGGGGAGGGTGACTCCGCCTTTTTATCTCTTGCCACCTAGTGGCGAAAACCAGAATTATCGGTCACGTTCATATTGCGGGTAGTTACACTATTCACCACTAGAGGGCGCAACGTGTTAAAAACATACTTATACAGGGCCGTACTGAGATTTTATTTTTAAAAATAAGTACGTCCTCTCGCTCAAAGTCTTAGATCAAAGTACCTATATCGTTTACAGTGATGAACTTGGAAAAATTAGCGCGTGGGTCAGATTACAAACACATTTTTAAAACAAGAAATAATTTTAATAGGTACAAGAAATAATAAAGAAATAAAGACAATTCTTTCTTTCTTTCTTCCAAAACTTCGTAAAAAATGGTATTCCGTCGTAAACAGAGTTGATAAAACTCCACCCTCTGCTTAGGCTACAATACAAGACATTTATGTGAAGATCATTTTGATGTAAGTCAGTGGCGTGCCTAGGGTCTAATAGTAGGGCATGCCGATGATATATTTTCGTAGGAATGAATAATACTACTGAATGAATAACATCATTTTGAATTTTGTTAGATAAATAACTTGGCCCCGGTTTATCGCTATTTTGGTATTGCATATGTTTTTCCAAGACGAGATCGTATTTCGAAAGCAAAGATACTAATTCTAAGAAATTTCCTTTATTTAATTAAGTTGGTCTCATCATGCCCTCTGAAAGGCAGTTCTTGTTGTGCTAAATGACAAACAATATCTACTAATCTCTGAAAAACACTACGATTGTGGTCGACGCGCGAGTTATGTTTTGAGATTTCGTCAGATAGGTAACTGACGAGAGATAAAGAAGCTTCTATATACGCTGTTTACCAAAATTACAAAAAGAAATAACAGTGTTCATGTGTTTTGTGAGTTTTGGTGCCTTTTTATGGCATTAGATATGTTATTTAAATCGTCATAACTAAACGTATTCCATGCATTTTTCTCGTTGGAAAAGAATATGCAACACCAACAATATAACTTATTGGAATGCGAGCATCCAGCTACCCAATGAGTTTTGTACACAGATCTATTAAATTGTCTTTTATGAGACTTACTTGACTGAGAAATCAACAAATCTGGTGTTGGTTTTGGCGAAGAAATAAGCTGCTCTTTATCGGGTAAGGTCAATGACTTTACCTTTCCCCCGCTTGTTAAACTTTGCACACACTTCGAATCACTACACGGAACAATATCACCTAGATCTACACTCATTTTAAACGCAAATCCTACACAAAACTAAATTTTTTAACAAGAAAATAGAAATTGCACCAATTATCACCCGCTCAAACAACAACTGTCAACAACAGAAGAATTCAACGTAACCGTCCCGAACATCGCATCATTACTCAATTTACCACTACATTCAAATGCGGAAGCCTGGTTTCATGCGCAAGCCCGGCTTAATTTTTCCTAAAATCTAGTACTATTTTCAATATTGTTAAAAAAAGTTCATAACACAACGACGTCACAGATCTCCATAAGATTGCGTAAGAGTAAAAGAGACGCAAAAGCATGCCCCATAAAAGCCCACGGGTCGGAGTGAGATGGCGGCGCGGCGGTCCGAGCTACCGAGCAATCCCGAGACGCGTTTCGTGTCGACACGAACGCGACTCGTTGGTTTGTAGTGTGTGTCGCCTGGAATAGGGTTAAATGTTAGCGAGCGAACGCGCGATTGATTCTGCAAGTTTCGAATGAAAACTGGCGCGAAAATTTAATTGTTTTTTTGGACTTTCATTCGATATCCGCATTATTACTTTAGGGCATGCCGGGCTTTTTGGCTTGTATGGTGGTCACGCTACTGATGTAAGTACATATTACTAATTTACTAATAATAATATGCATGTATGTTTGGATGTATGGTTGTTTGGTTGGATGTATATAGACGTTAATAAGCTACTTTTAAAACCTGTACCTAATTCATTTAATCACCCATAAATAGAACAATTTTATTTAACTGCTGTCTTTTCGTTTCTCGAATATTCTCACAAATTCATTCTCTAAATGCGGCCCGTTGTCGCAAGTGTTGCCTGTTTAGGGAAGGTTGGGAGATTTTGCACAGATTATGATTATAAATTAATACCTCAATGAAAATGGATATTTCACTTTGAAATAATAATATTGTCTTTTTTACACTTAAAAACAAAAGATATGTAATAATTAAGATGAAAAACTAAGAAGATGAAAGTAAACAATTCCAAATAGGTATGACTGCACGGGTTATTACATAATTAACATGTTTACTTAATAAAAGCGTGCGTCACACTAATATTATAAAATTTATAATATATTTGGATGTTTAGATGTCTGTTCCGCTTTCAAGCCTTAACCACTGAACGGATTTGAATGAAATTTGGAATGGAGATAGTTGGTACCCTGGATTAACACATAGGATATGGAAAAAAGTCTTATTGCCATGGGAAAATCTTACATAACGCGATCGTAGCCGCGGGTGGTAAGATAGTGTAGAATCAAAATCAGTAATACGTTACACCAATAATTGCGATTATTTTGAGAACCTCTTTTATCTTAGCATATCGACATTTTAGGATATTTACTTGGTCCGTGCATAAAATCCTCCCGACAAATCGGGAGAATTTATAACACTACCACATATTTTCCTTACTAGTACATTTTCTGCACGCTAGATGGCGATCTCGCGTCATCTGACCGCGGGGATTTTTTCGCCGAATATAATAGTTTAACAGAAAATCTAGTTTATAAATTAATAAGTTTTCTAAATTTGATGATAGAATCTAATAAAATATAAACATTAAAGCTCACATAGTCGCAATTACACTTACTTATTAACCAATCTTTATTAGCCATCTAGTAGCACAACGCGTAATTTACTCTTCGTATCAATTATTACAGAAAAGTTGGGATGAAAATACTGAAATAAGTTACTTACACGTGAAATGATAACTTTTCAGCTGTTTCTCTTTGCCTCTCAGAACAATTTCGACACATAGGTACACAACACTTCATATTTTTAGCATTATTTACTCAAATTTCAATAATTTTTGACCGCACGACGACAAGTGTTTTAGTCGCAAGTAAATAGCGTAATGGCCGCTAAACCCCGCCCCCTTCGTGACGTCATGGCCGACTAAATTATCACGCGGCCTAGTTCATAGAGCCTAGTCCTCTTCCTACTTGGTCCGTGGAGAGAACGCACGCGCATTGTCTGTTACACCTAGCTGTAGTATCCAAGTTTATTATATTTAATTTGTGGACTGCGTCCTACACATATATTGACGGTGTCAATAAATAACCTGTTACTGAAGAACCTAGTTTATCTTCACCACCGTCGACCCCGGACCTTCAGTCCTATAAGGTCATATTATAACCTTCTACAGTCAAGAAGTTATTCTACTTGGCGATAGATGGCTATCGCCGAACTTTCTCGAAGGAATAAATTACGAGCATTAAAAATTGCCTTAAAAAATACATACGAGTGGAATTATGTCTTTTTTTCGTTAGAAATAGTTGTATTACTCGTACTGTTGCACGATACAACACAGCTCATAATTTTTGCGTCACTAATTTCAATTAAAATGGTTGTAATCAACCCAAGTCATATTCGTGTCGTATCCATAAAATCCAAAGTAACACTGACAGAAGCGACGCCTGGTGGTTAATAGCTAGTAGTAAGAGTACTTAGTCCGCTATGAGACGGGCCTAAGTTGCTTGTGGCACCTCCTCTTTGTATTTGTCTCCGTGGGCGGTCATGAAGGTTTCCCATTATACCGCCTTCGTTCCGTTCCGTCCGTCGTCGTCGATACGAGATACGATTCAGAACTCCTTCTATTTTTAACCGACTTCAAAAAAGGTAGGTTCTCAATTCGGCTGTATTTTTTTTATGTATTGTTATTAGATATCTCCACCAATTGTTCATGGTGAGAAGCAAATGATGTAACAAGTTGCTAAGAGACCTTTTCCGGGGTTTTGCACATCGCTGAATCTAATAATCCCTATTAGGAAAAAAAATGCATACCATGTGGCGTATCAAATGAAAGTGTGTCTTGAGTAGATTACAAATAACATGTTGTCATATCAGCACTCACTGGTCAAGCATAAAAACATTAGTTTAGGAGTTGATTTTGCATTGCCAATGCAAATTGCCGTAAATTAAAAACGACTAAATTAATTTCTGTGAAGCCTTTTAATAATCACTTGGGTTATATCCTCTAAATTAAAACGAGCAAAGAATTAACCAGAAATATTAATTAACCGCTGCCCCCCAGCCCAGCTAAAGTGTTTGTGTGGGAACTGTCTGTTATTTATTAATATTTCTGGTTAATTCTTTGCTCGTGTTAATTTAGAGGAAGCGGCGCGTTTTATTTTGTGCTTAAAGGTCAGTGTAAAGCGTAGAGGGAGAATGTGTAAAGAAAACTAAAAATTACTGCACACAGGTATAACGAAACGCAAACATTTTTGACAGTTGACGTTTCATTCCATGTTTACGAAGATAATATATTTTTTTTTTTTTTTTTTTTTTTTTTGTGGCTTTTGTGTATTCACAATTCCGCCAATGTCACGTGTCGGAGAGGATACAGGATGGGGATAGGAAAGGAAAAGAAGAGTTAAATTTCGAATAATAATTGAGGCTGAGGAGGAGATATATAAAAAGATAATAATGTTAAGCTTAATCTGTTATTTTATTTTTTTTTTGTTATGGCACTAGATTAACTTCTTTCGAGGTTGTTTAATTTTATTTTTCCATAGAGTAATGTATTTTAAAAATTAACCCTCTTAAAATGTGATTTTTATATAAATTTATTATTAAGTACTTTCGAACCCTTTTTTCATTTCATATAATATTAGACAAAATTTACGACAATGATATTTTACTTCATGTACTCCTAGCAATCTCTATAAATGCTTCTGCTAAAGTAAATACTCAGTTTTGTTGTTTTGGAAATTAAAACAACATCTTTTCTTTGTATTTTTATTAAAGCAGTAGTTATGTCTAGTGAAGATTGCGATGCTGCAGACCGAGGCGATAATGACGGGCAGAAGCCGGACAAGATGTTCACCCTGAAAAAGTGGAATGCTGTTGCAATGTGGAGCTGGGATGTGGAGTGTGATACTTGTGCTATATGCCGCGTCCAGGTCATGGGTAAGTCTACTTTTACCACATCTTCCGACCTCTTATGTTCCATTCACTCTTCAGATAAAATAAAATTGTTCATATTCTGTCACAGCACACTAGAAGTAGGTATTCAAAGTCCTATTAATAACCATATAAATATGCCTCGATTTACGTTGAAAATAGTGGTGAGGGTAAAACTGTACATTATGGGCAGTTTATATTGATATTTTTGGGGGAGGAAGGCAGGCCCCCATGCAACCCCCACCCTGCGACCCCCACCCTGCGAAGATGCCTACTTTCGGAGATATGTTGGGTCCAAGGTTAGGTTAGGGACATTAGACATACCTTTCAGAGTGACCCCCCCCCTAAGGGGGACCCCCCCCAAACCCATACATTAAGTGACAAGCTCTCTTGGCATGCCTGGGTGGTCACAAGATAACCTAACCCCGAAGGGTATGGTGGAGGGAGCTGAGCTCGCCTCCCCCTTCTCATCTAATCTCATCCCCTTTTAACCTAATGTTGAGGTGCCCCGACCTCCCGTGCTCGCTACGCTCGCACCTAGACTGTCCTGACCAGTCTCTGTCACAGCAAGAGCGACTTTTTAGCAGCTTTTTATGTTTGAAAATAATAATTCTTTTGATTATTTAGTATGTAAATATATATAGTGGCTAATCCGAAAAGATATATTCTACTTGGCTGTATGAACATAGTGGAACTTACTGTCCACAAAAAAAATGCTATATAAAAAACAAAATTTATTGATTTTCAATAATTTATATCTCAAAAACTACAAGGCTTCACACCTTGAAACTTTGCATGTAGGGTCTTTCTACCACAAAAATACAAACGCCCAAGTCGACTGCCCATAAAGTACAGCCTAGCCGTTGTTGCACTGTATTATAATTTATTATTATTATTTACGGCTGCTTGCAGGTGTAATAATATTTTGTTCTCAATATTATTTATAAATGAAAAAAGAAATCTAGCTACGAAGTGGTCCAACCAAAGGGCTTTTTGGGTTCAATTCAATTAATTTTTTTAAATAATTGATGTTTCCAAATTATTTCACCTTTTCAGCTTTTTGGGTTATCAGTTTTTTTTTTGCAGTAATGTAATAACAGAAAGGAAATATTTTTATTCCTAGAAATAGTTTGTAGGTTGAAGAGTGACAGGTTATATTTTAACAGTGGAAAGTTCTTACAGGAATAATTTAAAACAATAAAGCTGTGCAAGCTTTGCTTAGTTTGGGATCAGATGGCCGTGTGTGAGATGTCTTCACACATTTTTTTTTCTATTTCTGACTTCAAGTCACAGGTCAGCTAAAATTTCATAAATTGCAATAAGTATTTGTAAAATATGACTGAGCGCTTTCTGTTTGGGAATTAGTGAAAAGGTTATCATTTGCTTTTAGCATCTAAGTTTCTATTAATATTATAAAGCGAAATATGAAAAATTGCCGAAAGGATGCAGGTTCTAATCCTATCTAAGGTCTACAAAAAAATCATATTTTACTATATAAATATTAGATATTTGTAATAAACATAATCTGTAAAAATTATAGCCTCTAAATATGTTATAATGGATTCATAACAATAAGACTTAGTTTACAAACATTGTTTAAACGATACTAGATCTTATCCTTCTTAATATTGACAAAATCTGACTTGTTTACTGCTTTGTGTTTTATGTCTTTGATGTTATCTGCTTTGTGGTTGAAAAAAGATATCCATTTACTGCTTGCGATTTAATTACATATAATTATACATTTATGTGCAGTGTATTGTGCACTTACATTTTAATAATATACTTACTATCTATCTTATCAGATCAGTTCAGATCTATATTTAGTAATAAATAAATTTCCTAATAAATAAATTTCCTAATTAAGTGCCTATGTAGTTAAATAACTGAATATTTAGTTACTTGTCTGTAAATTAATTGCTCAATTCTTCACAGTTTACTTCATTTCTAAAAAATACATAATTTTTTTTGAGCGTCGGTGGTCTACTGGCTACGGCCGATGCCTCCCGTCCGGGAGACGCGGATTCGATTCCCACCGCGTGCCAATGTGTTCATATGTACGTTTATTCAACGCTCTTACGGTGAAGGAAAACATCGTGATGAAACCTGCACACTCCTGCGAAGAAATTCAAAGGTTGTGTGTGAAGTCGACCAACCCGCACTGGGCCAGCGTGGTCGACTAAGGCCTAATCGCCCTAATTCAGCGTAGGCTCGAGCCCCTCGGTGGGGACGTATAAGAGCTGTTGATGTTTCATAATTTTAGTAATTTTTTCTGAAGGCACTAATGTAATTTTTCTATAATATGAGGTAAGTAGTACTTGTCTCATGTTATAGAAAATCTTCATAAAATCTTTAATTGTTGATTGAAAATCTTAATTCTATATCATAGTTTTGCTTACGTTTGCATAAGGTTTTGATAAAATTACTTTGTTTCATACCCATTTCATTATTTTAACCACAAACTACGAGTAAACCTTGATTTATTGGGTACAATCATGTTGCTGGCTGCTGTGTGTGATTGACAACATTTCATTTGTAACAGTGTTAATTAACTTTCAGCACCCACTTGGTAAAGGTTTTATGTTAGCGATAGAACTCATTCTTCGCGTTCTAGTACGCATCGGTCTGCCAGTCATTTTGTTTTCTATCTGCTCCAAACTCTTGCCACGTGTCTCAGGCACAAATACTATTACAAAAAATAATCCTATAAAACAAATGCAACCAAATAACCAAAATGTACCTGAAGGGCCAATAGCGTCGATAATGTTGTGGAAAGTCTTTGTCACAATGAATGTGCAAAGCCAATTAAAAGCAGTACAAATTGATGCTGCAGGCCCTCTTACTTTAGCTGGCAAAATTTCACCCATCATTAACCACGGGATAGGCCCAAAAGCCAATGAGAAGCCTAACAGATAAATCATTACACTTGTTAATGGCAGCCAACCTAGAGTAGAACAGTCTATGTTCAGGGTATCACGTGCATAAAAAAACGTACCTAATATCACTAATGTAATAGTCATAGTCACAGAAGACATGTACAATAAAACTTTCCGACCGGCTAAATCTATAAGTACTGTCGCAACGAATGTTGATACAAAATTAACGACGCCAACAATAATCGTCGATAGGTTTTCATCTACAGCGCTACCTGACATTTTAAATATATCAACAGTGTAAAATATCACTGCGTTAATACCTGATAATTGCTGGAAGGCCATCAAACCGAGCGAAATCAATATAGATCTCATGTATTTCTTGCTTAAAATTTCCCTAATTATTAAAGTAGAGTCGCTGATTCCTGATTCTGCATCGTTAAGTGCAATTTCTCGCATTTCATTATCTATTTTTGCATTTTTACCTCTAAGCCATTGTAGAGATTTCTTAGCTTCTTCTGTCCTTCCGCGCGCTATGTACCATTGAGGAGTCTCCGGGATAATAAGCACCAATAAAAAGAAAGGAATGGGTATTGCCGCGCCAAGATATGCTAGCTCCGACCAATTAAGGTATTTCCCAGCAGAGTAACATACTAAAATTCCTATGTTTCCAATGGCGGTTGGAAAGAGTCCCAAAATTCCCCGTACTTCGGGCTGAATAGCTTCCCCAAGATAAACGGGAAAAGCGAGCGATCCGATTCCGACGCATAGTCCGCAAATGGCGCGTCCCACTAATACAAGGTGCACGGTGTTAGCCGTCGCTATGAGTATCCAGCCAAGGAAAAAGGGCGGTGCAGTGAACAGCATAGTTCGGCGCCGTCCGATGTAGTCCACGAGCGGCCCGCCAATAATGCCACCAGCTAAGGCGGCTAGAGGCATCAGTCCACCGACCCAGCTCGCCTGTTTAAAGCAATTGTTTGATTTAAAATTATATATTAATTTAATTTATAAAGCAATACTATATAGGTAGTGCATTTATTACAAAAACGTACTTCTTCTTTAGATACAGATATGCGTGTGCTGTTTTCCATGGTAACCAACGCTGGTGACGTATAGGCTGATGAGAAGCCTACTATCATAGAGCCCATTGACACTGCAATCGCAGCCAACACCTGTAAATGTATCATTAAAAAGTTTACCGTCAGGTTGTCCTATACGACTTGAATATTATTTGACCGTGGCTTGAAAAGTCCTCATGTTCTAATTCGTCAGTTTGATGACGTGATTGGCCAGGAGGTGTGTGCGCGTTGCCTACATTTTAATTTAAGCAATCATTGGCCTGATTGTAGCCACTTTACGATAGCTGTACATACATTAAAATATTTTTATTCGATCACATGTTGCTGAATTCTCCGAGTAAGTTATAGTAATTTTACAAGAATTTTTAAACAATTATTGAAATATACAGAGCATATAAACCTCGAGGTGTATTATATATTGTATGTATTTATGTCGTGGCCTTATCGTAGAATTGCTCACATCATGAAATGCTCGAGAATTTCATGAAGTGGTCGCATTTCATGATGTGGGCAACTAAATTTGACCAGATCATTAAATCGTGAACATTTCACGATTTTGTCTTCCACGATTGGCCATATCGTGAAAATAGGGCGACCATGAAATATTTAATAAGAATGTAAAATATGTTTGGAACTTATTGTTCTCTAAGTTCGACAGACATTTTCAGAGTACTTTTTCATCATATTTTTTTTATTTCCTTTTTTTTTTTTTTTTTTTTTTTTATGACGATTTATTCACTTTTTCAGTGCGAGTAATAACGCGGCTGCCATGTTGGTATATTGCCTCTATTGGCAATTAATATAATAATTTTACGATATGATCAAATAATCTTCACCATTTCATGAAGTAGCTGCGTTTTTAGTTGAACATATCGACAAACAATTTCTTATCATTGATCTGGCCAAAGCTCATCATGATGTTCATGAAATGCGACCATTTCATGAAATGATCGAAAATATCATGATGTGGGCAATTCTACGATATGGCCACGACATATATATAGCATTTTAGAATAAAACGTGAAATAAATACTTTTTCTTAGATATGTCTAGATTCTAACTACAGCGATATTGTGTAAAATGCTCACTTGTATGAATGATATTATTATGCTCTTGTTGATTACTAATAATCTAGTTATCTGATACTTCGTTAACCATGAAGTTCATTACCAATGTATTAAATTATTGTATGGCATTGATTTAACATGTAACAATATGTATGGAAAGGTCTTATATTTGTTAACTTTAGTTATTTTTTCAAATATTGATAACGTAATAAACCATGCAAAAATGCATGAACTGAACGGAAAGAGCAAATTGTAGTATGAAGCATACCAAATGACTAGCGACGGAGTAATTAAATGAATTCTCTTTATTTTAAAGTAAATACTATACAAGACATATTTGTTCATGAGGGACTAGTAAAATCTTTGACATTTAATTTTACTACCTTGTCTTAGCCTAGTCACTATCTTCCCACTCTAGGCAAAGGTATCCTCCCTCATCCATTAATGTTTTTTCTGTTCTATTCTATTAATTGTCCATGCACTGAAAAAACTGTATAATACATTTTAGGTTTACCGCCTAATTTAAAAAAAAAACACCTTTCATTTATTTATCTGCATTAGCTAAAACAGTTTGACTTGTTTTTTTTTTATAAAAGCTGTTGTTCTTCAGATTATTTCCCATTGATATGGTAATAAAAAACAAATGGTAGTCGACCAATGATTAAAATCATCTGCATAATATTTTTTCATTCATTATAAACAAATCACTATATTATGTACCCGTTTGCGCATACCACAGTTATCATTAAAAATATGTACCTACCTGTGTAAAGGTATATTTTGGTTCCTCGTACCCTGTTCCTACTGGTATGGAGTAGTGGGTGTCTGCACGCATAAGCATCTTCATGATTGCGAATTTTAATTTATCGCGTCACAAATCCACATGCACTTTTATCTTTTAACACACTGCACTGATCAGTAAATACCTAACTGAAGCACACACCGAAACAGTATCTACCGCACATAGGCGACTGAAGAAATGAGAGTGTCAGGGCATGGTCGCCGTGATTTATACGCGATGTTTAACGAACACTGATTGGCTTTGGACTTTTTATTATTTCAAACGTTATTAAAGACGACCATTTAGTTGCTTTTGGTTCAATAGCTTGTGTTGTGATTGATTTCCTTAATAACGCTATTTTCATTAGTATTGCCGTGTAATTTCTGTATCCCAGTTCGTAATCTCAAAGCTAAATATTTTGAAAAGCCGCTTTCAGATTTAACCTAACAAGCTCGGTAATGAAGGTTCGAGTCCACTGGAAGTGTTTCAAAATTATTACACCTAATCAGTTAAAGTTTAGTTTTCTGAAAAAAAAAACATACTTAGCAGATGGGCTACAGATACGTTGCTTAGCCTGAGATAGTGATGATCGGCTACGCTCGCGTTGCGTTAGATTTTTCCCGAGGGAATAAGACATTTCCCCGTAAACAGTATCCTGTGTGTTAATCTAAGGTACAAACTCATCCAAGTTTAATCCAAACCCGTTTAAAAATATATGCGTGAAAACGGAACAAACATCCAAAGATCTAAACATCCAGACATATTTTCACTGTTATCTTGTCCTTCTCACTTGAATAGCGCGACTAGACAAACAACCAGTCGGTACATCTTGGCTGTTCTTTATACAAAGATCTACTATCAAAGAGATATTTTTTGACGGACCTTATCGCTATTTCTACCATAGTAGGATTTGCGGGGGAGCGGAAGGCTCAGACTCCTATCAAAAAGCTAAATTATCTATGCTACTACTAGACTTCTATTTAACAAAGCCGACTTGGCTTAGCTTTTTTATTTACTACTGTTTATAAGCCAGAAGCAGCAGTTAAAAATTTCGGGCTATTCAAATGACGACAACGGCATTCTAGTATTAAAATAATATTGATAATCAAACCTTTCTTTTGATAGAACAGGAAGCAGTACGTTACATATCATAATATACATAAAAGGTGCCTACAATAAGAACAAAGAAATTTTACTATCGTATTTGTAATTGCAGCACTGTTTTATTGTATTGTTCAATAATATAAGTAAATTATTTGTTCAGTTAAATTATTATTTAGGACAGACATATATTTCTTTCGAAAAATTACATACTACTAGATCAAAATATCTGTTTTTAATCTGAATTAGACATGCTATTCTATTATTAATACTTCATCTCAAAGAAATTCAAATATGAGTTACGTCACTTACATCCGATTGATTCTGTGCTCTTCATTATATGAAGACTCTGTAGGAGAGATACGTCTCTCTTTGTTTCATCCTGAAATCAATTAACTTAATATCTTCCTCATATATTTTTTAGAATAGGTGACAGTGATGGATGACCTACATATCAATACCGTCATGTGGACAGAAAACAGTCGATAGATCATCAAAGCAATTGCACATGTTGCTCGTTAATAACTCCTATTAAACGTGGTGCATTCGTAAATGATGACACTGTTTATAAAATCTATACGAGTACTATACGCATCCTTGCTAGATTTTTAAAGCGCGTACAATTTGTAATAGTACATTACAATACGAGGATCATCGTGGGTGGCAAATTACAAACGAGGTGGCTTTTGTAAGCCCGAGCCGTAGGCGAGGGTTTATAATGTCACGAGTTTGTTAACCACAGAATATAAAACCTAAGATCCGTGTGCGTTTTTCAATACACTTATGAGAAAACAGATAATAAATAATTAAAATGAAATTTAGAAAGGTACCCTACAAAAGCTATGATACTATATGTGAAATTGTTCATGTAAAAGTTGTAAATACAAACCTTTAATTTATCGCGCGCAGTTTTAGTGGCTGTACTATTCACATTTATCATTAATTATATCAACACTTGATCACTCTTAAAACAACAATCAATGTAACATAATGAAATGAAAATTTATCAAAATTAGCGCCAACCTCAAAACGATATTAGGTTTTTTTTTACCTACGACACGGACGGAATGGAACTGAGCTCGTATGCGTTTGGGGTTAGAGGTTGTTTGTTTGTTTGTTTGTTTGTTTGTTTTTATGTATGTCTGTTACCATTTGTCTCGAAAACTACTGGACCGATTTAGTTGCGGTTTATTGCATTCAAAAGGTATCATTTCAGAGCAGGTTCTTGGACTCTGCTCTGACATTAATAAATTTTATTATTTTATTTGTTACTTTTTAGTGAAGATAACCTTATAAGGTAATTTGAAGGAGGTTTCTGTTTTTTGTTAAAATTATTTTTTATTTAAAGAGCGTGGGTGATACAAAATGTTAAGTCTACCAGATCAAATAGGCTGGGGCTATTTATATATTTTCTGGTGGACGTAAAAATAAAAGAAAGCATTTCAATTTAAATATTTTATATTAATAAAAAAATAACAGATCTATAAACATTGCCTCCGTAATATACGGATTCAGAAATAATAAAGTACTTTATAATAGAGAAAATAATTATTTTAACAAATTCTTATAAATAATCATTTGGTCATAAATACCTAAATATCATTTGTCATGATTAATATTTGAGTTGCTCGTAAATCATCTAATCCATGTCCTAAAAGTTAAAATTTTTGATTATCGATATACTTTCTTTTACATTTCTATTACATTTTAAGCTTCATTTTGTTTAAAAGGACAAAAATATATTTTCAATGGCATCAGGAACTAATTATTTTACGTGGCCGCGGACCAGTTGCGATAGTAACCTAATTTTAAAGGAACTATTTATGATATAAATATTAGTCTGACTAATTCATTAATATTTACACAATGCTCATAGTGGAGTGTTCCCTAATCTATATCTACAATCCAATCAGTCTTCAGCATTCATACTGAGTAATCAGTGTGTTGCCTATTGCACTTTATACAGCTACATCATTTTCTACCAGATTGCACGTCTTTAAACTCGTGCTTTTTCGGATTCTTGGAATGTAACCAATATCACTTATTCTCGTGTTAACATCCATTTTGTACGGGTTTATTTTCCATACTCTTTGTTCTTCGAGATCCACCAGTAAGTTGCTTTTCAATTTCTTCTAAACTTCTCCCTCGCGTCTCGGGTACAAAGCATATGACGAATAATAATCCAATGACGCACAAAACAGCAAACAGCCAAACTGTGCCGTACATATTAATGGCGGCAATGATATTGTGGAATGTTTTCGTAACGAGGAAAGTGCAAGACCAGTTAAAAGCCGTTGCAATTGATGCAGCTGTACCACGGATTCTAGATGGTAAGATTTCACCCAACATGAGCCACGGTATCGGTCCAAATCCAATCGAAAATCCCAATACATATATGACCAGGCTTGCTAGTGGTATCCAGTCATAAGCTTTAATGTCGACAGTAGTGGCATCTTTTAAATAGAAATATGCTCCAAGTGAAGCTAAGGTACAAATCATCGATACAGAAGATACCATAAGCAAAATTTTTCTACCTAATCGGTCGATAATAGCCGTGGCAATAAATGTAGATACAAAGTTGACTAAACCAATAATAATGCTGGATAAGTTCTCGTCTATGCTGGTTCCTGCGTCTTTGAAGATTGTTTTGGCGTAGAATATCACAGCATTAATCCCTGATAGCTGTTGAAACAACATTAGTCCAAGAGATATGAGCACTGGTGGCATATATTTCCTGCTTAGTATTTGTGTGAATACGTTGCCGCTGGTGCGGTCTGCTTCGGCTTGGGAACGGGTTAAGTCTCGCATTTCCCTGTCAATGTTCACATTTTTTCCTCTGAGCCATTGAAGGGACTTTCTTGCTTCATCTAATTTTTGCTTCGTGACGTACCAACGTGGAGTTTCAGGTGCCAAAAGCATGAGCAAAAAAAATGGTACGGGAAGGGCCGCGCCTACCCAAGCCAGTTGTGACCAATTAAGGTAAGAGCCGATGAAAAATGCCAATAAAATACCGGTGTTACCAAACGCTGTGGGTAATAATCCAAGAGCACCTCGATATTCTGGTTGTGCAGTTTCTCCCAGGTAAACCGGGAAAGCTAAAGATCCAACGCCTACGCATACACCGCATATCGCTCTGCCGATGAACACCATGATAACGTTAGTAGCAACGGCGATTAGCATCCAGCCGAGGAAGAAGGGCACAGCTATTCCCATAACTGTCAGACGCCGGCCGAAGTAGTCGATGAGGGGGCCTCCCGCGATGCCTCCTACTAACGCTGCCAATGGCATAAGTCCACCGATCCAGCTGTGCTGTAACGAAAGAAAAAACAATTAGTTTATGTTTTTAGTGTTTACCAAGTCCTTAGTTGCTTTAGTCCCAACTCCCGGATTTACTGGACATACTATTTACCTACTCATGTAGAATTACCATAAATTTTCATAATTTTGTACTCCCATGTCTCGAAGAATTTTAAAATCTCCATAAATGATGCATTTAATTTTAAGGCGTAAAACGAACAATAGGGGATCGGACTACTTTTTTTTTATTTTATAAATACAAACTTCTTAGTTTCTGCTATCGAACACTAAAATAATTTTTGCTTTATCTTTAAAATTGACTGAGTCATAAAGGTTTTAAATTCAAGATTAGACAGAGAGGCACATACCCACTTGTGACGTCATTTGTTAGTAACGCCATATATTCTCCATACAAAAAATCGTTTTTGAAAGAGACAGACATATTGAAACTTTAAAAAAACACTGTAAAAACGTTTTTCAACCGATTCTGTTTTTTTTGTCTGCTAGTAATCTATATTTTAATAATAATTCATAAAATATGGTAAATTTAGGAACAGTTCTATCCCCTATTTTGTGAAGATGTCCAAATCAACGGCCCGTACAGTCCACTGCTGGACTATGAGCCTCCCGTTACGTTACGGCATGACGGCTGTCAAGACGTTACATACAAAATTGTCTTTTGACTTAACATCCGCTCGCTAAAATATAAATTCATATTTTGAAACCAACCTCTTCAGGCGTTAGAGACAGAGTGACGTTCATGTTAGGCAAAGCTGGCGAGGTGTATCCGGATGAGAATCCAACAATCAAGGAACCCATGGAAACAGCAAATGCAGCCAAAAGCTGTAACAAACACAAAAGTAATCTTATAAATTTGATATTATTATCAATAGCAACATTAAATTATTACCTGGTATATTAAATCGCAAATTATCATTTCGACTTCGGTACATTCCATTTACAGGGAGCTAAGTTATCCTTATTTTACATTTCTAGTCTGTGTAGTTGCAGAAAACTTGTCATGAAAGCTATGAGGGCTTGGGGCGATCAAAGCGTCTTATAAAGCCAGGTTGTTTGCTTTATGCGGTACACAATACATACATGAAGCGAGCGTGCGCTGTTCATTTCCTTTCGTCGGTTTAGGACCACAATTAAAAATGACTACAATTGAAAATGACCCTTCTTAAAATGTCCACTTCATGAAATGTCTTGAACTATAAGTAATTCATTTATTTAACGTGCCTTTAGAAAGACGTTTATATACTCAATTTCCTAACTTAGCTTATACCTATAGGTATTATGCGTCTTGACGTTAAATGACCTCTCGGATTTTGTTCCACAAGTTTTTAAAAACAGCGAAATAAATTATTCTTGAGTCAGTCATTTACTCAGTTAGTGGTGTATGGTATGTAAGTATTTTTTATATATTAATTTTATACTCACACATTTTTTATGTTCGTTGAATTTGTGAATAAATGCTAAGCGCAAAGTCATTATTCTAACGAAAGTATAATATTATATAAAGGCAACTTGGATAAAAAAATATTGCATTTAATGTTCGAGATTCTAATAAACTTAAAAGGAGAAAACAAACAATGCTTTTTCTTCGTGCACGCACAGGTCTTATCGGTTTTTGCATTCGTATAATAGCAAAAGCAATGTTACCTTTTTAATTTTCCTGTTCATTTTTTAATGACACTACTCTAGACGTACTTAAAAGTTTATTATGCTAAAAGCCTAGCTGCTTATAGGTATGCGTAGTTGGTTATGCTACTACAACCGGTCTGCTATGGTTTGGTTATAACCTCATGAGAAACATTATTCTAGAAGAATAAGGTACCTATTGATTGAAAAAGGATAGTGACTGATAAATAACACATTAGTGTTCAATTAGTATTGCTATATTTTATACCTTACCTGTGTCCAAAGATAGATCCGCTGCGTGGTTGCCTTGTATGGTTTGGCATCTCCATTGATGCTGAATTCGGGCTTTGCTTTATTGCTATCCAAGCTCAACTGTTTCACAAAAGGCACAGAATTTCGCAAGTTTTCCTCCTTGGCGCTCTTGATCTCCATTTCCATTTTGTACTTAAATTCGTTGCCGAGACTGATTTGTCGTAATTGTTGGAAATGGCGGCGGGTTTTGTCGAAGGAGTCCTCCTCGTCCTCGCTGCTACTCTCTGTGGAAACGTTTTCGTGGATGGTTGCGTAGTTGGGAGCGAGGGTGCCCTGCGATCCACACGAGGTCGCTAAGCTGGTACAAGTCGTCGAAGCAGACAAAGTTGGCCTTGATGGGACCCGAGCATACTTTGGCCCCCGAGCGTGATATAACCGTTCCTCGTCGCCTTGTCCCCGACGGGTCTCTTCGCTCCCACTCTGAAAGTAGACAAAAAAAATGAAAATACACTGTCTCTCAAACATTAATTGATACAGCAACTACAAAGTTCTTCGTAACGAATATAATATTAACCGTAAGATATTAACAATCGGCACATTAATTGCTCCGAAAACTAATTGGTCACTCAGGCTCACTGGACACACAATACTGAACCTGCTATCCGCAAACACACCCCATTTATTATATATCCGCTATCTAATGTACGTAAGTCAGCCGGACGATAAGTTTGTGAACTTAATGTGTTGATAGGTCAGATCCAGAATGTACATATTGCTTATTGACCACAGATATCATTTGGCCACAGCATGCTTCTGATAAGTCGATGGTAGGTATATGGCACCCTGACCCGCCTAGCGCGGTATACTCGCGTTTCCGACACAGGTCTATTCAGAAATAACCAGGAGATTGTCTTTAAATATATAGTATATATAAGTATAATATACATGATACCGTAAGAATATTCGCAAAATAATAATGGACACATGCGAGCTCCGAATAATGAGACTTCACTAAACTGATGACCATAATGATATTCTGATGTTATCGGACAATCGTATAACAATGTTTATAAAACATTTTGTATAAACACTTTCTTGGTTACTGTACCTTTCATCAATGAGTCTTCAATTGCACTACAATGATGTTTTGCAGTAGGCATCGCTAGGTAGGTAGGTATTTAGTATAATCTGTTATTCTTGAACGTAATTTTTTATTATGCAAGTTCACTATCAAAACTTTCATAAGTTACTGTAATACAATATCATAATATTCATAATCTTTAAACAAATTTTACCTCAAAATCATTACAAAACGTTTTATAATTTTTCCCAAAGTTTTTCCACTTAAAATTTTTACTATCACATTCCATAATAATTTGTGATTTGATTGATTTGAACTTATACCCGAAGTTGAAATTGACCATCGTGAACCAAGATTTTTTGACAACTGATGCGTTTAGTGTCACAGCCTCATAGACAATGAAAGTAATACCAAATTATATACAATCTATTTTCTTTAATTACGTTCTGGAATCGTTACATTCTTAGGTAAATATTGTCGTCAAAAATTCCATTACTAGATTTAAATTAATGAGAAACTGGATAAAATGAGCGACGTACAGACATGCCAAATATTTAGCTAATATTTATGAAGATAAGGTAAAGTAAATAAACAAGTTATGAATGACGTCATAACATATTAGCCCTCAAGGGTCAAGAGAAGCTTATCACGCGTTTACCGTCTGCAGCTTTCCTGTTATCGCTATATGCCAATAATTCTGTTTACTACGTTATTATCATCATTTATTTATTATCTGTTTTATTTATCATCTTCATTTTACATGACTTCCTCCATTCTTCTGAGAAATCAAAGTGCTTGCGGTGTTTGAAAATTAAAATTCAAGTGAATGGACATTCTGTTATTAAAATTATGTTTATTCTAAGTGCATGCACGCATATTTTAAGTAGAGTTATCGAAGGTACCACCTTGAACTTGTTGACAAGGGTTTGGAATGGAGGGTCACAAGGAATGGACCATTACATGAACGACCGCCGTGAGTGGTCTTGTTAGCATTGTTTCTTTACATTCAGAAATACATTCTCAAATAGCAGAACGATTGATTAGCCTTCGTATGCTTTTGCTTTATTGAGAATTGGTAAACCTAACTTAACATTACTTTTTATTTAATAAAGTCTGAAAGATCTCTCTTGTAAAGTCAAAAGTACTTAAGTTCGATCATCGGAAAAAAACATTAAGAAGTCATAAATTTTTGGTATTCAGTAAATAAAGAATACAAAAAAATATAAGTTATTATTCTTTACTTAGTCCGATCCGAAGACCTTTTTATTATAGAAATAATAAAAGTATACGTTTTTCTTGAGGAGCACGTACATCATTATTATATTTCATTTAGCTCACATCTCAAATATCTAAGTATTTAAAAAAATATATTAAATTATTATTTAAAATTATTTATTTATTTAACGAGCATTTTGGCTATACGATTTTAAACTACTTTCTACTTTTTAAATTATTTTATAAATTATAATTACTAAACATATTAAAAATTTAACGCCATCTACAATCATCTAACATAACCAGTTCGACTGTTGTGCATGACGCCGCCGTTTCCATCGAAACATGATGTAGCGCCATCTACCGATTATCCAATGCTCAAAGCAAATTTATATTAGGGAGTTGAGGTGGCGCTACTAGTTCTTTCTGATGCAATTTTTTTAATTACCTATTCAAATTGTTTGAATTTTGAGTTTATTAAATCTATCGCATTTTGTGTTTATAAAGATGACATAGACGACTATATCTTATTTATATATATACTATAAGTTGGTGTCTACAACAAGTACCTAAGTGAAGTCTTTGTATGTAATAAATAAAGGAAAGAGGTATAAGTTTGAGTTTGAAAGTAAATTCCGTGCAGTAAAACTGCACCGGACTTAATCCGGTGCGCCGCCGGTGACCTTGCAAGGCCGGCCAGGTTCAGTTCAACAAGCCCGCTCCTGTCTTCACTGCGCTAGCGCTCTTTATTAGCATAAATATTTGTATTTTTCGTATGGGTATTTGCATTAGTTATGTAGTTTGAAGGTAAACCCAGCTGATAAGCCAGTGGTTGCCAAGCAACGACCGGCATCGACCGCCTAGCAGTACCGCCGCGCGCCGCTGCGTACCTTTCCCACGCTTTCCGACCCATAGAAAATTCGCGAAGCTTTTCAGCGCTTTGTGATTGTTGTGCGTTTACAAAAATAATAATATTCGTATATCATCCGGTCCTGTGACTGATTGCTAAATTAAAAGAGGTGCTGTACTATAATGCACTACGAAAATATCGCGAATAAAAATAATGACTTAATTTTAACGACTAACTATGACTAGCTACATGTAGACTTACCATTTCGGTGGAAAGCTGCTTGAGATATCCCATGATCTTCCCCATTGGGTTGGGGTTGTTCTTATTGAAGCTCATCTCGATGCCGTCACTCGCGTACTTGTGAGGATTCAACTATACAGCCTCAGAACTGTACACAGAAACGGTGTCAAGGAACGTGGAAAGGGTAATGTCTATAAAACAATAACACAATAGCACTATTTTTCAGAAACTGAAAAGTGTCTTTATAATCCAGGTTCGCTAATATCACCGGTCAAGGATACACATTATTCCGGTGTTTAGAATGTCTGAAAATGTACAGTTATTTCAACCGTATCAAATATGGCACAATTCGCGATTTATCACTTTTTTAAGGTAGTACGGTAAAAGTATACACACACACAACATTAACTAGTTATCATTCAACAAGTTTATATTTCCCGCTGCGCCGATTTCCTGCTAGGGTGCACAACATACAACTTTTTCCAGTTGCTCAACAACGAAAATGTTGGCAGCGCGTACCGAGTTCCTTCAGTTCAAGTTATCTATTGAAACTTGCAGATGGCAGCGCAGTGTTTTATAGAAGGCAGCGAGCGTGCTCGCGCTTGGCGCCCCTCTCGCCCTGCGCCCCTCGCTCGCCCCGCGTATTGGCGCACACTTCCTCCCATGTGTGCGTTTACTTCTTTCTGTGTGTGTATGAATGCACACATGTAAACCAATAACGTCACATCTTTGCACCTGAATAAGTTCAACAATGTAGATTTGATCAACAATTAGATATTTTTGTGCTTTCTTCAAAATCATCAACAGCATACTCATACACTAAATTAATATTTTTTATTTATTGTAAAAGTAACTAGTGGCTCTGTGAGCTGTAGACCTCGCGAGTCTGTATATTATCTTTTCATATTTATTTTTATTTTTTCTCCACAAACATCCCCACAACCCCTTGATTTTTTATTTTAAAATTTTATTTTATTTTATTTTATTGGTTAAGAAATGTGACCTGTAGAGGAAAACAGCCTCAGCGGTAGACCTTGTAAGCTGGCAACCCCCATAACTCCGTAATTTTTTTAAATTTCCAAACACTGGCTCGACAAAAAAAATCTATTAATTTATCGAACCTGCTCACAAAATTTCACGAGAATCGGTTGAGAAACGCGACCTGTAGAGTGAAACAAACAAACAGATGGACATACAAAAGAAAATTTGGCCAAGCTGAAACAGAGACGCTTCGCTCGGTCAATTAGGTATCTTTCTTACATTACTGATAGTCGAATTAAGTATACCTGCGATGTGGTCTTCCACCCAACTATATGCAGAAATTGCAACCAGTAGTGGCGTGTGTAGCAAACAAACATATGAAGGGTGTTTGTTACCCGTGGAATATCGTTATATCCGTTTTTAAATCTAGTATTGCTGCTGTGCTGGCGCAATTTCTACGACAAATTAACATTGAAAATATGAATTATGTGACTAACTCTACCTGCTGATTTTAGCCTCTAATAAATGACGCACATCTTATAATTCGTTTTATATCGCGTTCAAGTGATGTAGAAAATGCTTTGCATACATCATTAATTTCTTAAAAAAGAAAAAAAATCTATGTATTTTATTATAACATAGTACTAATTAACGCAAAACCTCAATACGTGAAACTGAACATGCATTACATACAAAATTATCAGCTGCGGGAGCAATTCTGAAAACTTTATTTTTTTATTTTTTCAATGTTGTAGAACAAGAACATGCGTTGAACTCTTTTGCGTTATTTTGTTAAAACGTTGTATAAGGAATACATTCATTCTAAGGATACTACTGACTGTTATGGCAAAGTAAATAATAGGAGCAGAAATCGTTTTCTAGAAAAATAACTAGGCATCCAAAATATTTTTGACCCACCTATATTTCTACTGCTTGTATTCAACCATCATATATTTTTCCAAATCGTGGAAAGTACTCCACCAAGACCAGTTCTTTTTTCAGTTTATGTTAGTACTTAATAAAAAGTATGGGAGTAAACAGTCTGGACGATTTTCCATTCACTTTAAACTTAGAATGTTATATGTAGCAATGTCTATGTTTTGTGGAAATATTGATTCGGTGCGACTTTGTTTATGGTGGTCCGGACGACGATCGATCACCCGTCGCCCCAGTCATAACTGACCTTGTTTGCCCTTCATCGTCCGCCACAACACACGGATGGAGACAAAGAAAGTCACGAAGAACAAGTCACACAATTCACACAGTTCACACAAGTTAATCATTTCATTCCTATCACTTTTTTGCATCCTATCATTCATTCATTCATTACTCTACCAACTTATTATTGTTATAGGAAGTAATCTGCTTGCTCACTTTATTATTATAAAAGACAATGGAACTCCTGAAATGTCGTACTACATGCACTACGTGATGTTTAATAAATAAGACCCAGATTGTTGATACTGTTTGATTTGAGATTGCAAAAATGTAAGAAGAGTTGTGCGTCATAGTCCCCGTGTTGCTGTACAGCCTGTAGTAAAGATTTATTCCATCAGTCACCTGATCTGGTAACAGTAGACGCAAAGCAATGTTATGTAGGTAAGTGTAGGTAGTGTCCGAGTACGACATGTAGGCGGGTCGCATACGTCATATTGCACCGCCCGCGACCGCAAGTCGCTCGGCGTCTCCGAGCTGATGAAATGAATGGATTTATGGACGCCTCTTGATTACGCGAATATTATGATGAATGTCCCGCAGTGCTGGAAGATCATTTTACATTCTGACGTTTTTTTTATTTATTTAATAGATAATTTCTAACCTATTCTATTTCTTCTTCATTTGGCATTTGCCCTAATTTCATACAAACTAAAAATTCACGAATACTTCTATTTACAGATGCTTGAAAAGAAATCAGATTTGTTCTTATTCAAAATACATATAAATTTGACTGGGTCTGATGTAACTCTAACCACCATCGCCATTGTAAATAACAATTTAAATATGGGTATATTCTCCAAAAAATCTCAGAACCCTTTCTCGATATTCAACCGTGTTCTTTAAAGGCAGGTGAATGATCCTCACTAGTGCACAAAAAATCTCCCCATCGAAACGGTTATACCCTTTGGTAGTGAATATTCTAGATGAATGCATTGTTATGGCGGCCATAGCGTGAATAGATGCGCCAGCGCGTGCCCGGCCCGCGTGTCCCGTATCACGCGCGCCGCGCTCGGAACATGCTTGAAGTCTGGTCGACCTTCCCGAAAGCTCTGCCCCACCTTCGTACCCACACTACTGCATGTAATAGCTTTCGCATCACACACCACACACCATGGTCACGTCAATGATATCCATAAATTAAAAATGTCTTGGTTTGATTCAATTTTATACATTGATGACATAATATTACATTATACACATGTATAAAATATTTAATATTAGATGCACTTTTAGTCTTTTAGTATTCGATATTTTGGGATAACATAGATACAGTACGGATGAGCAAAAAAGTAAAATTTATCAGCATCAGCAGGTATATGACCCAATTTTTTTTAAATTTACCCTATAGCAACATTCTATTTTTGCAAAACACGAGCCCCGTTATCGTTAGCTACGTCACATTGTTGTAGTGGACGACGATGATACGTCAACGTCACAAAGCACACATGTATAAAGTTACTTATAGTGTATTCACACACATTCGTCACCGGTTCAAAAATTACAGTGGAATATTACCAGCCAGCCATTGCAGCAAGCGGGTCCGGATTCGATTCTCGAACGTTCTTGGAATGTGCGTTCGCGCTTAAAGCGCTACAGGAAACCGTAGCGTCGTCTGCATCTTTCTTCGATCTTCTAGTTTTGTACGTGTACGAGGGCTGCTATTTATGTATCCGGAATAACAAAAAATAACAAACATCTATAACCAAATATAATTTTATTGTTTTTCTAAATATTCCCCGTGATGATCGATGCATTTTTTCATACGTTGAAACCAACTTTCGTAGCATTTTTTCCATTCTGTATCGGGTATCTCCAAAACGTGCATTTTGAAAGCATCAACGGCTTCTTCTCGGGTCGAAAATTGGTGTCCACGTAATTTTCTTCACGCTTGGGAATAAATAAAAGTCGTTGGGTGCCAAGTCGGGACTGTACGGCGGATGACCCGTCAATTCGATCATTTGACTATTTAAATACTCCGTTGTTGCGGCCGAGGTGTGACAGCTGGCGTTATCGTGGTGAAGGTTTATTCTTCGTTGTCGATTGTTCTTGCGTATTTCTCCAAAGACTTCTGGCAAGCAAATGGTGGTGTACCATTCAGAATTAACCGTTTTACGATTCTCTAGTGGTACTGTAGCCACATGTCCACTAATACCAAAAAAGCAGGCAACCATTGGCTTCAAAGTGCTTTTTGCACGAACAACTTTAGTTGGGTTTGGCTCATTTTGGAACACCCAAACCGTTGACTGCTGTTTAGTTTCGGGATCATACGCATATATCCAAGATTCGTCTCCTGTGTAGATATTATGAACAGCTTTTGATGTACCACATTTGTATTTTTCTATCATTTTTTTGCACCAATCAACACGAGCCTGTTTTTGTTCAACTGTTAAGTTGTGCGGGATCCAACGAGAACAATTTTTTTTTACAGCCAAATGTTCGTGTAATATTTTATAAATACTCGTCATACTAATGCCCAGAAATGCCTCTATCTCGCGATATGTAACATGACGGTCTTGCATTATTAGTTCGCGCACAGCATCAATATTTTGTGGTACAACAGCCGATTTAGGGCGACTTTCTTTAAAATCGTCCGCAAGCATACGACGACCACGATTAAACTCACTGAACCAGTGATACACAGTGGTTTTCGATGGGGCTTCCTCTCCAAAAGTCGACAAAAATTGATCCATGCACTGTTTTTGAGTTAATCCACGCCGAAAGTCGTAATAAATCATAGCACGAAAATTTTCACGAGTCAAATCCATGGTGATAATAGACAATGAATTTTAAAAATGGCGCCACAATGTAAAAACAATTGACAGATGAATGAAACAAACTTTATTTTACAGCCAAAGAGTTCTATTTTTAAATGTTATAATTTCTTTTTAAATATTGTTTATGTAAGTGGCCAGTTCCGGATACATAAATAGCAGCCCTTGTACGGTTATACCGTCGGTGTTTTGTACATAGAAAGGGCGAAACGCCTTTTAATTATTAGGCGCTTTCGCCCTTTCTACAAAACACCTACGATATTATGTTTGGTTAGACGTTTGTATGTTTGATGAGACGACTGATTCAATGATCTGAGAGAACACATAGCTACCTCGCGGGCGTGGTGCTTAGGGTTCAATAAAATGAACTATGCAGGTATACTCGTACTTGTTATCGTGTGAATTGTAAGTACTTGTAAGGTATATTAATTAAAACAGAAAATTCCTTTCTTATCCAATCTTAGTTATTTTATTTTTTATTTTATTTATTAGGGAATCATACAGCCATAAATGCTTATGTCTACGACAATATTACTGAACAGACCAAGAGTTCCACAAATATGATTACAACAAGGTATACGTATGAGAGCTTAATAGTAACAGGTCATTTACCTACTTAGTATTAGTTAAGGTTAGTACGAGGTAAGAGGGCGAACGCAGGTAGTGAACGTGCCATCCATGATAGCTTTGACGTCGGAAAATGATTTGTAAAAATCTTATTTCGAATAAAAAAATAATTTTTGACTTTGACTTTAAGGTTGTGTACAGAAAGTAACCGCAAAGGTCTAAAATTAAATCAAATTAACTTAACAGCATTAACATCGTCAGTTTCGAAATAAGATATCACCAATTCGAGATTTAAAACTACCAACCCGAAAATGTCTACATCTGAAAACCGCCGATTATATTCATCCAAAGCACGCCGAAAGAAGCTGTTTTTAGTATAATTTGTTCTACAAAGTTTGCTGGAAAAAATATGTTTTGAACGCAGAGTGACTCGAGAGGGGGCTCTAAAATGGATTTTAGAAGTTATGTTTACTTTTCTAGAGTGTGGCCAAAGCTGGAGATAAATAACTGTCTAAACTTGTCGTTATTATCTTGAGTAGCTGAGTGCAGACGTTTAGTATTCGAATTTACGGAGATAACTTGTCAAATTCTGATTCTCTTGCCATTTATATGACCTTATGAGATGATTCAGCGTCTAACTACTCCGTCATTCTTCTATTTTTGCTTGTCACTTTCCATAATTTTTCCTCTCTCACGAATAATTAAATTTTTAACACTGTATCATTATGCTGCGTTTATTTATTAATAGTGTATTGTGTCGTTTGCCTGCTTGGTTGTATGTATACGTACATGATGATTGACCCACTAAAAATCGCGGAATCTTTTTTAATTTTTCAGTACCCTAATAAGGTTACTTATCCAAAATACTGTAAATGAAAGTACAAAGCCCAAAGAATACTCGTAAGTATGATGCATCTTACTAAATACACTTTAGAACCAAATATGATTAAAATGTGGAATTCTACGAGAATTTCAAACATAAAGTATATTATCTCATGTAGACACAAATGTGTCACGCGTCTGAATACACAGGAGTGTCTTATCTTATCAACAGGGGAATCTAGATAAATTTGAGATTAAAACTTTCCATAGAGTGTACAAATTGTACTAAGTCGGAACTCTATCTAGTTACGACACTTGCTATATGAAACATTTAGTGCAGTTCTTTTTTACGCAATTTATCACTCGTTTCATGATATATATTTCTCTTTAATTTGTATTGTGCGAGTGTCACTAATATCTCTAATAAAGGTGTTTGTTTTAAGAAGTCAAGGCAAGAGTGAATACCATAGATCTCGTCGCCACTTTCCATTAGGTGAGACTGAATGAGGCGACCATAATATTTCTAGGCCATTCTCAGTTCTTTGCCTAAGGCCTAACTGGATTTACATTGCAACAGGCAAGGTATCGTTGACTGTATCATTATAGTATGCATTACTATTTATTAAAGTATTTATGTTTATGTATTTTACAATAAATTGAAAACTTGCAGTGTACAAGAACATCTCTTATTATAATACATAACCGCAATAGTTAAGCCCTCCTTCACCGACACAAGAAGAAGAATAATAAAAAGACATTGTCTAGACTAGACGAATATTTATGCGTCTATACCTCGATACTTATATATATAACACAATCGCAAGTTTGCCGAAGTTCTATGAGACCGATAGATGCAGGTATTCAAATGTAATAGTGGGTTGCGGAGTTGCATAATGTTATGAGTTGTCTGGTGGGTGGTGAGGCGAGGAGGCGCAGGCAGGCTGCAGTCAACGGCCGTCCTCGGATGTTGCGCAAGCGCAACTAGCCAAGGTCAGGACTGGTGCCACACCACCACTTTAACGCGCCTGAGACCCTTGCATACTGCTCTGCGCAAATAGGTACAATATGCTAATTGACAAGTCTTATCCGATAACACCTGGCCGCGTTTATGCTCTAGACTTGAATGCATAATTTTCTCTATTTTGTATTTAGATACTTATTTACAAGATTCCTCATCGGTAGCGTCTGCGAAATATGTGATATATAGTATATATGTCACCGTAAGATTGTGAACGCCGTTAGTTTATAATCTTACTTGTGATATTATAAACTTACGGAAAATTGTGAACTGAAACCAACCATTTACAATCTAATATGTTATTTTTCGTTAGTTATAATCTATAGATGTCTAATTGGCAAATTGTGAACAAGCTGCAAAGTTCATAATCTGTCGGGTTTTATCACCCGTAAAATTGTGAACCATGTTCCTGATTGGTCGGCTTTAGTAGCTCGTTCTGTATCCATAGAGTTTTATTTTTTATTCATTGTTGCAGCCAAAACTGACCAAACAAGGACGGTTTGCAACTTGACCATTTGACTTCGATAGATTATAAACTAACGAGAAATAATAAGTTAAATTGTAAATGATTGTTTTCAGTTCACAATTTTCCGTAAGTTTATAATATCGCGAGTCAGATTATAAACTAACGGCGTTCAAAATCTTACGTTGACATATACATTATTATGTAATTTGACGAATAATAATGGATTGTCTTAAAGGTAAAGCATAGTTTGTTCACACTTATTTGATAAACAATGTACTTACCTATCAAAGTAATCTAACTAAATCTGCCGATCTGAACACGTCCTTGCTGCTGGCTGATCCTACTTTAGCTGTGTAAAGACTGGATTCTTAGACGGCGTTATTTTTAGCACGCGGCCCTCTGAGGAACGCTAAGAAAAACTGAAACCCCGTCTAGACTAGTTCTAGAATACCTGGACACGACTAATGCGGCGCCAAATAAGGACGTCCAGCTTAACCACGCCAAGTTATTAAGATAGGCCCAGCTCATTTTTGCTTATCATATTTATGAGATCATCATCATCATGCTGTTTATTACAAGAATCCAAAGGGATACCCCATCGAACTGTTGTACATAGGTTTATCCTCTTTTTAACCCCTCAAAAATACGTAAGACTATTTTTTAGGGTTTCGTACCTTAAAAAGAAAAACAAAACCCTTATTTATACAGGGTGTTCCAAAAAATAGTGTCAAGCCGAAGAAGCCCTGAAACAGCTTTTGTTCATGATATTTAGAAAGAACACGCTCTCGTGATCTTATAAGCTGAATCTTAGAGTTCTCAACCTGCCGCCACCGCAGCTGTTTTATTAAGGAGTGAAAATTGGAAAAAGCGTACAGCATTCAAGCAAACATGCAAACAAACAAGCATATCACCTATTGCATGCAAACATGCAAGCTTGCATTAAATGTCAACATAACCCGATAGGTGGCGGAACAAACTGGCGAAGGGATTCAGCATCTGATTTACTAGGTAATCTTTTGAAAGCGAAGATATTCAGAATGCAGCAACCTGAAATAAAATGAAAACTTTATTAACTTTTGGATGTCACATCTCTTAGTTTCGTCATTACATTTTTTTGGGTGAGTTCACTACACGATGTGCGGACTCTGTGGAGAAGAACTCACCAAACAAACTCCACATGCGTCGCATCTTTTGTGTTACTTTTTTTGTCAATAATGTCATTTACAAAATTCATGCATGTTGAAAAATAGCCTGTCATTCAACAAATCTATTCCCATGGATATATGTCCTCTAAGTAGTCAGATATTCTATAATAAGCTTTTTTATACAATTTTTGCTTAACAATAGCTTTGAACTTATCTAAAGGTAATTTTTTTAAATCGGTAGGGACCTTATTGTAAATGCGTATACAATTGCCTTTATAAGAATGTGTTATTCTAAAGAGTCGGCTAAAATGAGCAGCCAACTTATCCTTATTTCTAGTATTAAAATTGTGTTTATCACCGTTTTTTTTAATTATTGATATTTCTTTTGACATACACAAGATTGTCATAGATATATTGAGACACAAATGTCAGAATATTTATTTCTTTAAACTTTTCCCTCAATGACACTCTAGGCCCTAATTTATAAATTGCACGAACAGCCCGTTTCTGCAGCGTAAAAATACTATTTGCATTTGCAGCGTGACCCCACAATAAAATACCATAGGTCATTAGACTATGAAAGTAACTAAAATAGACTACCTGGCGGTGTCTACGTCGGTAAGAGCTCTAATTTTTTTAACTGCGAACGCTGCTGGTCTCAGTCGGTTCGACAATTTATTTATATGAGGATCCCATTGTATTTTGGCATTTAAAGTAATGCCCAAAAAGACAGTCGAATCTACAAGGTCCAATCTCTGTCCCTTTATAAATATATCTGTAGTTACCGGTTTCACATTGGGTAATACGAATTTAATACATTTAGTTTTCTTTTCATTATGTAGTAAATTGTTAACAGTAAACCAGTTCACTATACTAGAGATAGCATCATAGCATTGTTTACGTCGTCATATAGATTGACTGTTGTCTTTTAACTTTAAATATCAAAGAAGTATCATTGGCAAACATCCATGTTTAGCTTTAACAAGACAAGGTAAATCATTAATATACTAAAAACAAGAAAAGAACAAGAATTGAACCTTGCGGGACGCCCATACTTATTGAAGACCCGGGTGATCTTTTCCCATTAACATCGACCATCTGAACCCTATCTGTTACATGTGACTTCAGAAGGTCAAGAGCCTTGTCTTTTACACCATAGTGATGTAGTTTCCTGACAAGAGTGTCATGATGGACGTAATCAAAAGCCTTGGATAGATCGCAGATTGCATCCATTGCGTCTTCCCAGGGATCAAAAATATTGTCAATAGGGAATATGCATAAAAAAAATATTCGTATTTTTCATAGTTCATCTGAAAGTATACAAAAATAGAATACTGACAGTCAAAACAGAATCGGAATTGGTCGAAAAACAAACTAGTTACAACATTATTAAATAAATAATATCTGTCCCTCTTTTTATTATCAACGAAAACAGAATTTTCTATGGCGGATGTATGGCCCGCGTGACCAATGACGTCAATGATCATGTCGGACCTCTCTGTCTAACCATCAACTTTGAAGCCTTATAACTTTGTTTCTGAGCAAGATATTTGAAAAAATATTTTTTATGTGTTAATCTGGAACTTGAAATATTTCGATTAATGAATAAAAAAAAATGTGCATATTCCCTATTAGTTCAACACCAACATCGGCTGTTGAACGACCCCTTGTGAAACCAAACTGAGCAACATGAATTAAATTATTGAGATATAAAAATGAATTTGCAATTGATTAAGTATGAGTTTTTCAAAAATATTTTGCCAAGAGTCGGTAGTATCGATATAGTTCTAAATGTAGGGCCTGATGTACTACCGGCTTTGAATAAGGTATCGCTTTTACTTAGTTTCTTCAAGTCAGGAAACACACCATTATCTATACATTGATTAAATATGCAACAAAAGTGAGGTGCGATACAATCTTTATTGATTTATTTATTGAGGAATGTAAAACTGATTTTAAAAATTTAGGCACGTAAATAATAAGGACATTGTAAAAGCGTTTGAATCCCTAGAAATGAAAAAGACGGCTGACGTCCATGGTCTATTATTCCTATAGTGTTGTTGTGTCACTAACGGGCACACATGTAATATCCTTTTGTTGTGGGCTTTTTTATTTTAATATTGAATATATATTAAAATAAAAAATATAATAATTATATTTTAATATATTATGGTGTGTTGACCAGAGTGATCAGAGGTTAATTTAAAAAAAAAAAACAAATTGATGACCGATTTGTAAGTGTGCATAATGTTATAAAATTATATTGTCAATGCAAGCAAAATGTTGCAGTAATTCTAGTAGGCTCCAAAAAAAGATAGTTCATGTCGTGACATTAAAATAAAGATTTAAATCTAGTACAAGTATTATTATACTCTAACAGATTAACATTAAAATCACCACAAATTATAAAAAAATGTTTTTATCGCTGATTTTAGTCAACGCTTCATCCATTATCTTTTCGAATAAATCAAAAGATGAATCTGGTGGTCTGTACATTTACGATCATTACAAGAGATAAATCTACTTATCATAATAGTATTATAAATGTGAAAATATATTTCGATGTTTGTTCCGTTTTCACGCTTTACTACTGCACTGATTTGGATGAAATTTGGTATGGAGATAGTTTATACCGTGGAGTAATACATAAAATACGGGAAAATGTCTTATTCTCACGGGAAAATCTTTCATGACGAGAGCGTAGTCGTGGGCGAACAGCTAGTGTAATATAAGAAGACTAGCGGTCCGCCCGCGGCTACGCTCGCGTTTTTGTAAGATTTTCTCGTAAAAAGTATCCTATGGCCAGGTTACAAACTATCTCCATTCCAAATTTCATCCAAATCTGTTGAGTACTTTAAGCACTTTTTTTATACAATCAATTAATCAATTTTTAAAAATGTACTTTGTCTGGAAAATAAGATATTGCTGGCTTTATGACTGTTTTGGGAATATCACGCACGCAGAAGAAGAGCAGCATATCGTCTACCTAAGATGTATTGTCACTGGCGTTGTCGCTTTGTCGCCGTTGAGAGCCTTTGGACGACGCATAAAACCATGAACACGAAATACCTACTCTACGCAAAAACCACTTCAAAACTGAAAAACAGCTGTTTCCGCCTATACGTACAAGTTGCAACATTGTTCCTCACAAATTCATAAATCCTGGTCATATTAGCGTCTGAAAAAAAACAAGGTATGTATTGAAAATTGTAAATATGATTTATGATGGTATGGTATGATGTTAAAGTAGCGTTGCAATAAAAGCAATAGTATTTTGCTCAAAAGCAGCGTTGATCACGCGACGACAACGTCGCCTGATCGTGGCGCCACCAACCAGATTGCGCTTATTAAGAATTCCAACTTTTACACGCATAACACGAATTTCTGGTCCTCATCTGTAAACATACATTATATCTGCATAACTAGCACATTTTATCAACAAAATTACACTAATGATGCGGAAATTAGCGATGGACCCGGACCAACCAAGAGTAAAGCATCAAAACATTTTAAATTCTATTTTTAAGATGGTGCAGTTGAACTTTCAAATAACTTAGTTTTGGCTATGTTTTCTTAAAAATCAGTAAATAAAATAAAGCACACGTACAGTTGTTCTGTCTCATGTTTAAATATCGTTCGTTTCATTTACGCATAATAATGTATCACGTTTTATGCGCGTGAGAAAGAGGTGAGCGTATATTTGTCAACTTCAATTCAAATATGCGCCGGAGTACACATGGAAAAGTACTGGAAGAAAAGTGCAGAGACCAATGGTCCACTTGGTAATGGCAGAGATCACGAACATTTTGTGTAAAATATTGTTCAGGTCAATCGTTTACGCCTCGATATAATTCCCAACGTCCTTATCCATTCAATGTTAATTTAAAAAGGTAGAATTAAATTGATGATGGCTCTGTAATTTCATTATACATTCAAGTCACGCTAACATGCCGTACTGGTCTAAGGCGTAAATTGCTATAATAGTTTATTTATTACTCATTACATTTGTGTTATCGACCTTGAAGATATTTTCAGAAAGGTTCGGTGCCTCTGACGACCTAAGTTTACTGGCAAACACCAACTTACAGTGTTTCACACTCTCTCAGTATTTAGTAATATTAACATGGTACTCACACATTTAGCAGCGTATACACACATAAATTTCTGATAGTGTGAAAGTGTAAACGTCGCCTTCGACACTTTATGTAGGTACTCAGACAAGCCTGCGTTAACATGTGTTGGTGATACGTGATCACTGCACCAGTGCTGCATTACCTACTAATTGTATCTCAATTTAAAGTAATAGAACCGCTTTCAAAACTAATTACAAAAATTGCATTACTTACGGTTACTTGAGAGCCAGTAGCTCTATACCAAATCTAATAATTAGTAGAGCATGAGCTTTAAGCACACAGAAGTAGGTGCTTATCTTTGAGAACATTCCTATGTATCAAAATCAGTAACTTAATTTTCCATCACAGTCTTGTCCAGTCATTTAACAAATCATTACCCATAGTTGTAAATTAAACCTAGCGAAGATACCTAAAAGGTTGTCAAGACAGAAATACTGCGTTTTTCCCTTTCTTTATAGGAGGAATCTTTAGTATCCGGTAGAAAACTTTATATCGTAGCTTTACTACTCATATTATCCTTATTAGTAAGGTTGCCGTCACCTACGGGCGGGGAGCGGACGGCGGAACTGCGCGGGCGCAGCGCAGGCGCCATAGGAGACAGCCCCTGCAGCCAACCGTCTCGGGTCGCGGTGGCGACGCAGCGGCGCGACTCGCAAAAACCAGCAATTATTTTTAACTGTACCTCAATAAAGTAATGTCTGCGAATAAAATTTCTTTATTTGCTGCAAGAAACAACACGAAATTCTGATAATTTATTTATTTATTTATATTGGAAGATTTAGGTACAGATATTTAATATAATCCCTTGCATTACATATGAAACTGTGTAGGAGATTGGCGAATAGACATTTAGATTGTTCTATTTCTGTACATTTTTTTAAACTTACCTATGCCCTAGCTAGACCACTAAAACGACAGCTTCCTTCAAGTCCTCCTTCAGGCGATTGTAAGTTTTTTTACAGTCGTAAGTAGGTTCCTTCTTGCGAGTCCGTCCGATTCACGGATTAAGCGCGTAAAAAAGTCATTCTTATTTTCAACGAAACAGAGCGTCAAGCAGGAGTGCTAGTGAATAATTAAAAATATGCTTATGTGTGTGGGTGCGCCCCTATATTCTAATATTAGATAGACAGATACTACTGTTTACAGAGAGTCAGTGCATTTCCGGAAATACCACAGCAATAAAAGAAAACTGGGGCTGTATTAATAATCTTGATACATGGTTAGGAAGCAGTTTTCTCAAGCTTCTGTTAATTACCTCTTACGCATCAATATTATGCAATTTGTAATGAGATCATTGACCCTCACGACACGTGGTGGTCGCTGATATTTGGCACGCACGCATTAGCCAACGAAATCTCTCGAATGACCCAGATTCAGCAAAATATTCTGAATCTTATTCACGAAACTTTTTAAGAAGAAAAGAAAAACTAAACTAGCTGTACTATACTATTATATGAAAATCTGTCGTTTTTGTCTAAATAAGTACGGAGCTAAACGCCTAAATGATCAGATCATTTAATGAACAAGATGGTTGGATATTTTCAGAAGATTAATGAACAAGTAATTAAGTATTTATTATGCTTTAATTAAAATGAAAGGTCACCGACCTAACCTACATCTTAAATGTTGGAATGGAATAAATTTACTTAAGCAATGAACTTTATAAGGTACAAACGCGGTTAGAACGTTAGTCTTTACTTTTTTTTTATTCAAATAATACACCTTTTATATTTTATCATTAATCTAGTTTTTGGATAATTCCCCGTATTATGTTTGTGCCTTTATCATCCTATATCCAAGACTGTGTTATATCAGATGCACTTTTTTTATTTGCTTGTTCTGACAAACGGTATGAATCTACTGATAATCCCAATCTTGAACAGTTCATCTATTTTTTTTTTTGTGTTGTTACCGAACGTCTATTTTGGTCCACATGTTTGAGCTGAGATGAGACAAAACCAAACATAAAGTCGTCGCCTCTATATTATTCTCGATGCTGCAAACTGTTATAAATTTAACTTATTATGGGTTATTGCGAATTAATTTCTTAGTCTCAGCGCAGATTAAAATCTCCGTAGCACAAAATATTATAAATAAATATCGTTCAAACATTACATCTAAATAGATTACTCTTCTAGGGTATACCTGCATTACTGTAATATTTTCATAATATTTTCAACTAACATATTTTCAACTAACATAAAGACAACGACAAAAAAGCAGTAACTGAACTAGGAATTTCTAATGGTAAGCTTATTTTTTAAACCTTAATTTGACTTTGTAAAGAGAGATAATAAATTAAGGGATGAAAACTAAGGATTAACCAACATTTTCAATTGCAAACTTATAACGAGGACTTCAAGACATTTTTCTAATGTAAAATGTGCAACTTTCTACAGAGATGTAGTTTTTAAAGTTCATGTCTGTTTTCTTATCCAAAACATACACTTCCTCTGAGCATATTTGCGAAATACTACAAACACGGCCACTTCCTAATATTTGCCAGTGATGTCGCTTTACAAACACTTAGATGTTAAGTTAATTTATGCCTTGTAAAACCACCGCCATACTGAGAATTTTACCAAGAGTTGTTTTGAGCGCAGAGTATGAACATTTAATCCAGTAATGTGATGCTTAAATATTTGACAATTATATTTGACAAAATGGAACTTATACATAAATCTGCTCTTTTAACAAGACATGACCTCATATTATTCTAAGTACACCTAATAAGCAGAAAATTATCAGCACATATGAAATTACAATTGCAAATAATGCTTGATTCTAAAAATACCCAAACCTACCTATTGATCCTGGACGATTCCGTGCTATGGATAGCATACGTTACATACATGAGCCAAATTCTAGCCGCTCGTAACTGTGACATGAGGGTTTTACAGCTTACAACCCCCGAGAATTTCGGATTTGAAATTCCTGGCCCTAAACCAGTATGAGAATTTTAAAACACTAGTTAATTATTGTTTTGACAATATACCAAGATAACATGTTTTTGATTTTGATGGTATATATGTCGCAGTCATCTGGTTGAATCTGCTATTTGATTGAATGACTATCGCGTTCATTAAATGACAAATTTCAATTGAATGATTAAAGGACAACTCGTCAAGTCGTTGAATGTAACGTTCAACGTCTTGACTGAACGTCATTTAGCGAAGTCGTTGAATGGGATAGTATAGCCGACTTTGTTGTTCGTATTCAGCCAGTTTCGCCTAATTTTTTCTTTAGCCGACGGTGGCGTAAATCCATGCAGTCACGCAAGAACCTTAATGTCGTGTTCTTGCAAATAAACAATTTTGATTTTTGATTTTATTTGAAGAAAAAAATATCTGTCCGAGCTGTTTGACGCCATATTTGTTTTGGCGACTACTAGCGCCGCAGTGGAAAAAAATGAACTACATTTGAATCACCTGACTGATTTTACGTCCGCTATGTTCAAAGGGCTATGTTACAATCCGCTAACTAGTTGGACGTTGAGTGACGCTTGTTCAGTCAACGTTTGGCCTAGTCATTCAATTGAATGTTGTCAATTAATGAACGCGCTAGTCATTCAATCAAATAGGAGATTCAACCAGATGACTACGACATATGTAAGGTACGAAAATATGCTTGTGTTGAATTAAAAGAAATAAATATATATGTCGTGGGCTAATCGTTGAAGTGGGCCGATCGAGATCAGCCTGGGCACATCATGATACGCCGCCATTCCATGAATTGCCTGTCTAATACCCGCCATATCATTCAAAGCTTAATGTTTGACAATTTGCCCGGCCATGCCTGGGCCAATCGAATCTGTAGGATGACCAAATTTCAAGCAAATAAAATGAAGGTGACTCGCATAAAAATCCTTTAACTGACTCTTGTAATTCACTTAGAAAGCATTTTTTTCTGCAGTTACCTCACTGTTATTGCTTTTATTGTCACAATTTTCGATTTGTTGTGACGCCGCCATCTTTCTCGCACGTAAACACACAACTGACAGAGCGCTAACAGCGCCACCAGCAGCGTCGCGAAACAGAATTACATTACGATGCGCCCAGCCATATCTCGATGTGGCCAAGTGATTAGTTGGGCAAATCGAGTAATAGGTTGCTCTCATCGATCTGCCGAACTTAACATTGGGCACATCATGAAATAATGGGCCAAATCACGAATTGCCGGCACATCGTGATCCGCCCAGGCAGATCTCGATCAGCCCAGTTCAACGATTGGCCCACGACATATAAAGCAACGAGAACGATCAACAACACCCTACAACCGTACCCATATTAGAATTTCATTAATTATAATAGTACCCTGGGGCCAGGGTTCGAGGATGTATATCAATGGATATTTATCATGATTAAAGATTATTATTTTCAACGATTTTTTGTGATATACACCGTGAAATTAAACTGGTGGTTTTCCTTAAATGGAGTGTTCAGATCGTTTAAAAAAATTGTTATTATTAAGTAAATTTTTTCGCCAAAAAACTTTCTTCCAGTGCGTGCTCTGACAATAATTTTATTAATGATTTATTATTAGTTTATTTTTTATTTATTATTTTTTTTATATATTTTTATTTATTGTTTTTTTATTCATTTACTTTTTTATAGATTTATTTTATTAATTTATAATTATTTATTTTTTTATTAATAGGGTACGTGTAGGGTACGCGTAGGGTAAGTGTAGGGTAGGTTAGGTCTAGGGTAGGTGTAGAGTGGGGTAGGTGTTCAGTTTCACGGGTGGTGATACTTATTTGTTTATTGCGGGAGATAAACTAATAGTTCATATAATTAATAAATATAATTATAAGAAATATAAATATATTATCTACATATAACTTTACAAAATTAAATTAAACCGTTACAAGATTAACTCGCATTACGATTCAAAGAGAAGTGAGGCGTCACCCCCCTTTCTCTGTTTTTCAAATCGATCAATCTGTATGGAGATGAAGACTCGTGATTGGCTGACGTAATCTTGGCTGATTGGCTGTTTTAATTTTTTTAAATTTGAAAAATAGTTTTATATTTGACCAGTAGATGGCGTTGAACAAGAATTGCCAACATTACCAAGCATCCGACGTCTGTGTCAGCCAACTGTTTAGCATTTGCATTTGCTGTTTTACGATTAATTAACATGTCGTTATAAGCAATAATGCAAAGGTACTTGTCAACTGCTACGCTAATTAATTGTTACTTAGAAAGTATTGAAAGTTTTAGATGTTACGATATAAATTAGGTATGTCGATTTTTAATTTATAACAAGCACAAGCACCAGTTTGCAAAAAAGTGGGTAGGTACTTAATATAATAAGTAGGTACATTCAGTATTTCTGTTTCGTTATAATTACTTCCGTACTTTGTCTGGGTCTTTCAAGGAATAAAAAAGTAGGTAATACCTTGTTTGTAACAATAACGCGAAAAAAACTATATATTTTTTTTTTTTAAGATTTTTAATATCCTATAACAATAAAAGAGTTTTTTTATATACTAAAAATAATAATATAACGTATATTAATAGATATATATTGTTAAGTCATATATTTATTTACGTCAAGTCGATCAATCAATAAGCCTATTGCAGTCCACTGCTGGACATAGACCTCCCCAAGGGCATGTCAAAGTGCACGATCACCCGCTTTCCTCATCCAGCCGCCATCAGCGACCTTCCTCAGGTCATCAGTCCACCTGGCAGGGGGGGCCTCATACACTACGTTTGACGTGACGTGGTCTCCATTCGAGAACCACGTCTGCTCCAACGCTCATCGGTTCTACGACAGACGTGTCCGTCCAGCCTACTGCCACTTCAGCTTGCTACTCTTCTGAACAATATGTACTACATTGGTTCTCTGCCGGATGATAGATAACGTTCGTTACGTCAAGTGCTTAGTTCTATTACCTATAAAAAAACCTAAACCTTAAGCTATGCTTTTAAAATTATTTTAAGTAACATTTGTCTATTAAACATGCATTCACTGAGCAACAACGGCGTCGTTATTGTCAAAGATTTCCATTGAATCTACATTTTAAATCATAGTTTGAAGTATCGATATAGGTAGCTAAGAATGTGATCGCCCTCTAGGCCACGGCTGCGTACTTACTACACCTTCCGATACTATTCATAGGTCGGTACTGTATATAATTATTTTCTTGCTAAGTTTACCTAAACAAGTAGTTGTATTAAGTATTTTACAGCGCTGCAGCGCACTGCGCTGTCATTGCACGGTGGTTCAGCAGTCAGAACCTCGCTAACCTTTTTTCGGATGATATTTTCGTATTGTGAGTTATGTAAAAGATTGTCTAAAAAGAACTAAATAAATAAAAAGCAACACTATTATATGTACACTTTACATGCATTCAATTTATATTATATTTACTGATAATAGTTAAATATGTCGGGAAATAAGAAAGAAAGATGAAAAGACACACCATTGAGATCGATTATTAAACTATCACAGTAGGTAAACTAACAACGGGACATGTGATTACTCAGTACGTTTGTCAGGAAAGCTATACACAATATACGTGGGCGTTACATACTAAGATTTCAGGACAGAACCTTTCTAAACAGCAACACTATCTAACCATAGTCGTTATCATGAGCGATCGGGACCGATCACACCCTAAATGGGGTTTAGGTAGGTCCGAGCACCAACAGTTATGCCACTAGGAAACACGGGCATGAAAACAGACACTGAACACTGGCCAACATACAACGGGCCGCCCCGCCCGGACCCTATGTAACTCGTCCACAATACAGTTACTCTACCCGCGGTCATGATAACAACACCTACTCTCATAGTACTACACGATTATCAGATGAACTAGTTATCAACACAATATCACTCTACTTACGGTTACAAACACCACTGGACTGTGGTACAACCAATAATGGAACAACCAACACTATTCCACACGCATTCATCGAAACCACATATTCGATCACCACACATGAACTCGCACGTCGTCCTCTCGAAGTATTCACTCAAACTCACAGACACACAAGCTATCACCACGACTGCCACGGACCTACTGAAGGTTCCATTCTACTCCCGCTCTTATAAAGGACTTCACTTTGTTCACTCACTCATTCACTCACCGTTACATCAACTCATTCGTCAATCTGACGTTACCACTCAAACTGACAGTTGACACTAGTTTGTTAACGAACAATCTACCTTCAATCTGCGACAAATATAATAATTAAAAATGTTATTTACATGCTATAATTAAATATACAATCGCACTATTATTATAAATGTGAAAAATATATTTGAATATGTTTGGATGTTTGTTCCGCTTTCACGCCTTAACTACTGAACGGATTAGGACGAAATTTAGAATGGAGATAGTTTGTACCCTGGATTGACAAATAGGATACTTTTTACCTTAGATCAAATATAGTGGTGGATTCACGTTCTCATGCAAATCGTGGCACCGCGTCAACTATACTTTACACATGCTTATACATACAGATTTTATACCGCTTTAGTTACGTGCAAAACAGCCGTTAAGTTGTGTACCCAAACTTGAATAATAGACCTTAATACTTAGACAATAACGTTTAATATAGCGTTCTAGGTTTTTTACTTATCACTTTTTTCTACTAACGAACACGTATGATTTTAGTATGATTTTCAGAAATTAAAGAACACATTTAAAAATTACATTTATTTTAATACGAACTTTAGATCATTGTAACAATTGCGTTTTTTTTTCCACTTTTTATGTATAGTTTTTGCACATTTACGCATCGTACCGTTGCATCATCGGCGCTGTCGATTAGCGACTGAGATTAAAACAAGGCATACGCTTAGTTTATGCCTTGTTTTGAGTGCGCCGTTTTTCGAGCGGCGTTCGTGTATCTATCTAAGCTTTTTACGGTAAAATTTTACATAACGCGAGCGTAGCCGCGGGCGGACCGCTAGTTCTTCTATAAATGGTTAATACAAATCAATAAAATAATACTTAACTAAACATGTAGCTTAAAATTGTAATAATTCTATAACCCGTTATAGTAGAAAACTCTTTTTCTTTTGACGAAGTTTCCGAAGTCCCGAAGAAACCGTATGAACTAACAAATTTTGCAATTTTACTTCGCAAGTAGTTTCCGAGACTGATAATATGTTCTCTGGATAGCACAAATTTTTGGCATTTAAAACACTATAGTAAGATGGTAAAGTATTACAAGATTTTTTACTTTTAATAAGATCCCTAATTCATAAATACTGGTGCTTTGTCGACTAAGCCTCAACTGTAAGAGATAACATTTCTTCAGCACTAATATTCGACGCTATGAGACTGATTAGAAATGTCGAGCAGTACACAGCAAATGGATCCAAATAGTTATGTCAATTTTCTGCATTTTGACCGCTTACTAAGATCAAAAAAGTAATTTTTGGGACGTTTGCCGCGGGACGGCCCCGGCTGCTCAATTATAGCTCCTTATATCAAAGTCCCGTACCACTCCGCTTACCACTTCTTGTTAATTCTACACATTCAATATTATCTAACCAATCAAAATATTTTTTTACAATCTGTCATTTACACGAGCTAACTTTTCCTTTTAGTCAAGATTTTTACATAAATTAACATTTCGGTGCGATAAAGGCTCAATATCTACATTTCGACATCTTTAAAAGATGCTAAATATACTTATTGGTCATCTTTTTTCGCTCCAAGTGTTTTTGAAATGACAGCACTTCATATAAATTAAAAAGAAACATTCGAGTACTTGAAGTTAAAAATAAAGACAGTCTGTGTTTCGTAGCAAGTGCTACGCGGTGTCTACGATAGCGTAGCACCCTTATTTGGACCCCATGAGCACGCGCGTGCTCTATAAACCATAGTGCCTCGTAAAATAGATACATATGATATACTTTTAAAATAAGTTAGTGGATTTGTAATTGTTCGCAATTTTTTGTAGCTCTCGATAAAGTCAAACCAACGTTTAAAATATAAGGTACAAAAAACAATATATCAGCGTTCCCCACATAAAACAAAAACTAAAATAAATAGATGCATGAAATATAGTTACTGTTCTTGTAATTCCAAAGTACACAAACAACAACAAAAAACCGGCCAAGTACGAATCCGACTCGCACACGATATGGACGATCCACCGTGCATTGAGTTAAAAAATCGATCACACACATATGGACCCTGTTAAGCATTTATGTACCATTTCATACAAAATGTGTTTTTTTGACTTTTGAATGTAGTTCTATAGAACTTAACATAGAGATCAAATTTCTTTGGGTTTGATTTTCGTAACTTTATGCAATCGCACTCAAAATTACAAAAATGTTATTGCTTAATTTTGTATGCTTCTATCACATATTTTGTATTCGTATACTATGTAACTTGAACCATTTATGCAAAATATAATTTTCTCAAACTACCATTTTGCATTAGTGTACTAAATAAAGTTGGTACATGAACGCAAAGTACTGTTTGCTCCAAACTAAATGTCCTATCTTTGCATTTCATTCAACGTCAGTGTGACCATTTGTAGCAGATTTCAGCCATTTTGGCAGATTTCGCTCCTAAATTTTGTTTGTGGCAGATCATGCTGACGATTAACAAAAGTGGCAGATTTCGGCAGATTTTGAAGACAACAAAAAAAAACCGACCAAGTACGAATCCGACTCGCACACGATATGGACGATCCACCGTGCATTGGGTTAAAAAATCGATCACACACATATAGTAAATTATACTTTTGCATTTTTAGATAGGTAATAGGAAACAAATTACATATTCAGATGTTTTTTTTAAATAAATTTAGTTTTTAAAGCACACACGTTTATACAGGATGTAAGGAAAAGTTAATAATCCTTTAAACCACATAACGTGTTATTGATGTGCTACAACTTTTACTATGGCCAACATTTGTATGAAACAGCAGATTTTTTATTTGTTGAGTTACAGAGTTGGCCCCATAGTAATAGTAGATTGTTAATCAAGGGTTGAAACCGATCAATTACACCCCGAGGTATTTTGGCGTACGACCGTAGCGAGGGCGCTTATTGTGCGAGGGAACTGATCAGTTTCCCACGTGGTGAGCACTCTGCTTTTCATCTCGATTGTGAGGAAAGAAAACAAGTCAGTTTGTAATAAAATAACACATGGGCTACATACCTACCACATTAACATCACACGTGCGACACACACATCAATGCATCTATTTCATAGTCAAATTGCGAAATTTTCAGTTGGTTTTAATGACATCACTGTATATTAACTATTGAAAAGTCACGCAAAGTCTAAATTAACCTAATTTTTACTATTTCATCGTTAAAATTGACATAAATTAATATAAAATATGTATCAAATCTAAATCAAAACATTGCAACCACAGATAACATTTTTATTTCGGCAAAAATGTTCTCCCGCCTTTTTTTTGACAAAAATAAAAACATATGGTTTATTTTATTATTTTTAGTCCTATTATTGTAATTTCTTGGTAAATGCATGTATTTTGTATTCATTTTGCATAGGAAAGTATATACAATCGATTATTTTTTATTGAAATTAAATTAATTGTTGGCTTTCTATGGGGTCATTATTGGACTACTTTCAGAGCATGAGAGATGAAAAAGTTGTTGCACATCACTAACACTTTTACACATAATGAGACTTTTCCTGTATATGTTGTAAATAAATTAGCTGACACTATTTTAAAGGATCAACCTGTAACTCCCCGACCCTAATGTAAATTAAAACTATGTAGAACAACGTGTGTCTGTTGTAAGACATAGAGGAAGTTATAATAAAAGATTCGAGACGAATTAAGAGAATTTTTGTTTTTTTAATACGTTCTTGTAATGAATTTTTATAATTTTAATACGTTCGTGTAATGAATGTTTTTAATTTTAATACGTTCTTGTAATGAATGTTTTTAATTTTAATACGAGAATGTATTGGACATTTTTGATATTTCTAAAATTAATAACTCACAAACTAAAAGAGATAATGCAAAACTAAATGCATACTTGGGGTGCATAGACTGAGATACGTTTGCATTGTGAGTTTCAGAAATATCGAACAAGTTTAGGAAAAGGGCTTGTTGACCTAGCGCGTACCGTCGATGCGTGTCGCCAATATACATGGTGGGAGGCAGTCGGCCGTCTAGGAATAGATGGCTGGCGGAACGTTAAGTTCAAGAAAATTGACATTATTGTAAAAGTGCAAAAATAGACTAATATAAGTCTATACTTGGAAAACCAAGTGAAATAATTGCCGAACCTAAAGTCGCAGGCGCTGCACAGCCTCTCACTGCCTTTCGACGGGATTTCGGTCCCTGAAGACTGGCGTGCTGCCTGTTTGATATGGGAACGGTTAATTATGCCTCTATGGATGACATATCCCATCCGAGATGGTCAAAAATGAAAATCAAGGGAATCATAGGCTTGACGCACCTAGATGACCTAATGAAAGCGGACACGGCCGCTGGATCAAACTGATCATATAATGCACTATATTTGACCATCTCATAGAGAGCCCTTATCCGACGCATGAAGACGAGGTATAACTATCGCTGCTATGATATTGTTGGCACTGCATGTCTAGCTCTGAACCGCTGGAGTATGGGTCGCATCCTAGGCGTGATAAGTACACTAAGTTTACCCCCGATAGTGGAGTTAACAATATCTTAGTGGCTACCTTCAAGACGCAAGTCTGTGGAGAGATTTCCGTATCTGACCTATGAAGATGTGGAGTAACCATCGGGCTGCTATGAATGCCGCTACCACTGTATGTCTAGCTCTGAACCGCTGATTGACCGAAGACGCATACAGCGACTTGAATACATAGACGCAGATGGGGACTTGTCCACAGCCGTGCGCGGTGGACCTCAGACTGATTAGTGTCGATGATAGTCTTTCAAGTCTTAACCCCGATAATGGAGGTAGCGGAGGACATAGTGGCTTCCTTCAAGACATAAGTCTGTGAAGAGGCATACTGGAACGAGTTTATTAATTGAGAACGAGAAACTGGACGTGGACTGCTCTGGCTAATATCATCATGTATGATTTATTACTGAATCAACTGTGCGATGTAATATCGACACATATGGTTGCAAGGGGAGGAGGCTCATAGTCCAGCAGTGGACTGGACGAGCGATGATGAAGGCTGTAAAGCTATATTCAGAGCGATAGCTGAAATGAGTCTTTAGATTCATATGCGGTCTCAGGCACGGAGACGCGCGGCGGAGATATGTATTTATGGAGATATGAAGTTGGAGCAGATCTGCCCTGGCAGTACCGTTCAGATAGACGGAGATCCCGTATGCAGGAGCAATCCAGATATGAGACCCACAGTCAGTAGCAGCTGTGAGGTCATCCCTTCGAGCTTGCTCGTTGGAAGATGGTTTACCATCATGGGCGCTGGTTCACGTGTGGACTATCCTATAAACACACCCTTGAACGCAATACGTTGGACACTTCGGTGGAAGACGGGATTAGCCTCCCAAAAGGTTACCACAGCGGCTCAGCCGTATCGGGAACGCTACGGCTAGTATCGATTGGACGTAGTCCACTAGCTTCGGCTTACCACGAGAAGCTTATGCTTTCTACGATGGGACTTCGGTCTCCTTCCATGAAGCTTAGGCTTCCTACGATGGGACTTCGGTCTCCTTCCATCGCTTAAGGCGCACCGGTCGGACCAGAGTCCGCTGTAGACAATCCTTCGGGGTTGTCTATTATTTTAACCTTTTTCCTACACCTCTGTGGTGAGGGGAGAACAGGAGCATTCTGAAGGACAGAGTGGGAAGTGACTCACAGAGAGCGCGTTGGTGGAGCGTTTATTCTCACTCGTCACGTAGATACTTTGATGGCTGGTTTGCTGTATTGTGTGTACGTCTCGGGTCTTTGCTTCTAGTCTGCTGCATTGCTTGGGTTCTAAGGTCCTAGTAATCGTCCAGCTGAGGGAGCTAGAACTAGTCCCCTCGTCAATGCTGAATATTACTAGATCCCTTGTCGGACTGTATATTGGAAGACACAGAGGGGTTATGCAACCGTATTTATCAATACAGTTGGCATAGCTTAAGGAAAAGGGTGTCCCGGTGCGTAGAGCTAGGATGGTCGTCTCCAGGAAGTATCATTAGAGAAACTTGGTTATTGATCATTCTGTTGAGGAAATGCCACTCAACGAAAGTTCCTCTAAGAACTAGAAGTTCTATTCAGAACTACAGACGACACACCCGTCGCCGGCTCTAAGGACTCGCTGAGGCAGTCCTGGAGCCATCTTTTTATACCTTTTAAATTACATATATCATGTAATAATCCTTGTGATCCATTTCAGGAATCTGGGCTCTTATTGCAGAAGTAATAAACTTCGAAGTTCTTTTCAGAATACGAAGTTAGTATTGCTTAATAAAGTCGCTGGGATTTCCTGGTGACTTTATTCTTTCAGTCAACGAGCATGGGTAATATAATAATAAGTAGACTGCTTGCCGGCTGGCAACTGATACTCCTGTGTTCGGGCGAGAGATAGGGACGAATCAGTATATAGGAATAACATAGAAGTTGAGTAGGCGACTCTATGTTTAATTCCGCAGTTAGAAAACATAATATAAAGACGATCACATTGTAAATTTCTAAAAGAGTTTGGGTTACTCTCACAACGTAGTAAGGATCTGCTACTAGATGATCAACGGCCAATTTTGATTATTTATTTTAGAGATGAGATGTTCAGTTACAAACCTACCCATGAAACTGAACAACTTTCCCCAAGAAACATAGGCTGTCGGACGAAAAAAATATGCATCTTCCATAGTAAAGCGATTAGCTGGCCGCGCTGTTTTGTATGAAAGGGACAACTTTTTTTTGTAGTCCAACAGCCTATGTTTCTTGGGGAAAGTTGTACAGTTTCATGGGTAGGTTGATCCTTTAAAAAAGTGTCAGCTAATTTATTTACACCCTGTATATTACTTAATTTTGGTGATAAATCTATCGCTTTGGGTATAAATTACATAATTAAATTCTAGTCTATTTGATTGATGATCGACCAATAAAAAGAACCCCTAAACCGATGGTAAAAAAAGATCAATAGAATGGTGGACCTCTGGGAACAAGCCTCAAAGTAATCGCGTATAATTTGTCAGTTTAATAACTATTATTTATTTATACCTCACCTCCCTACTTAATAGAATTGAAAACCGTACTGATTCTATATTAACTATGCTATTTAAAATCTATAACAGACTGCACTACATCAAATGGCACTAATTATACCTATCTACTTCTCAGAAGTTAATTAATGCGGTATGTAGTATGTACGTACGTACCTATATCTATGTGGTATTAAATCGTAAAACGTGGTAAAACCTTGGCAAGACCATGGCCGTCGCAGTACAATGTAAAATAAGTAAAAACATTTTATTGCACACAAAAGGAACATAATAACAATAAATAATTAACATATCGATTGAGTGTGCAAAGGCGGCCTTATCGCTTGTAGCGATCTCTTTCAGACAACCTTTGGGAAGAGGACACTTAGAAAGAAGAGTGTGGTAGTGCATGATCAAAAAACAAGAGACTAAACATAAAATAATACAATAAAACATATAAATAAAAAGTACAATAAACACTACACATTCATAACATATTACATATATAAAATATATCAAAGACATTAGAAATACTAATGACTACAAACAGATTGTGCCAGGAGATGTTTGTGAACCTTCAATTTGAAAGAAGCTAACGACTTATATTAGAGTGAAGTATTTCTTTCGATAAAGCATTCCATAGGCTTTCACAGTGAACGACTCCCTAAAATAACCCGAGCGAGATAACAATGGGCGCCTTGAGTACAATGTCGGACTAAGACCGAAGCGTTCGATTATGTTCAGAACCGAGGAGTCGTATGTTGGAGCTTGAGGGTTATGCATAGCATTGTAAGTGATCGTTAGTGCATGCGCATCTCATCGCAGTTTAATAGGTAGCCAACCAAGCTGAAAACGGAAAACAGAAATATGGTCGAACTTGCGCAGGCCACAGATAAACCATACACAAAGGTTCTGGAGATGCTGGAGTTTGTTAACGAGATTCATTGAAGTCCAGATAACATGAGTCCGCATAATCCAAAATTGGGAGGAGCAAGGCTTGCGCAAGCTCTTTTTTTAGTTTTAATAGGTAATAAGATCTTCCAACGTCTTAACGCGCCGGCACACAGTAGTGGTCCCGTTTTTAAAAAATATGGACATCCATCGTATAGCCACAGTATATTTTTTTTATTATTAACATTTTGGTGACTAATAATAAAAAAAATATTAATCCTGGCATGACTTTCTTAGTGTGAAATAAAAAATCATTTGAGTTTGAGTTTGTATGAAAGTAATTACATTATTATTAATTTCTCGAAAACCTTCATAGTTGAATATGTTAGAAAAGAAGTGATTCTTAGTATTTCACTCAAAGATACATGTCACTTAATCTTTGCGTACCTTGGAGATATAAGCGTCGAAATATAGTGTTTTTGACCATACAAATTAGACTTTTTATGAGTTGACCCTTTAAAATAATTGACAAATATGAGATTTTAATTGTAAATACTTATTAGTAAAAGTAGCCAGAATATCAAGATGACCGGCGCCATACTGAACATTAATCTAATACTTTAAACGAGCAATACTCTACATATATATAATGAGAATCTCGGAAACGGCTGCTACGATTTCGATGATATTTTGGTATATAGGGTCTCGAGGGCGATAAATCGATCTAGCTAGCTTTTGTTTTTGGTAAAACAGGATTTCCCCATGTTTTCGGGCTTAAAAGAATTTGTACGCCATATCATTAAAAGAGAAGGTTGATTTCGCCGCTATCCATAACGACGCGGTGGCTCTGTTGGGTAACCGGGAGGTAATGAAACCGAAGGTCAGACGATCGAATCCATATGAATGTACTTTTTTATTTTTTGTTCATGTTTCTTTTTTTGTTTGTTTTTAACTTTTTAATTCTTTCATTTAGTTATTTAAATACAAAAATGACAGAAATAAAAATTTCTTATTTAGTACCTTATTTTTTCGTGGTCTAAATTTTTTCCAACAGATAGAGCAATTTTTATAGGTATGTTTTTTTATTTATTACTTACCGTCGTCGTCGTTGTTATTACTTATTTTTTCATTTACTTAGTTCAATTTAAATACCTTTACAGAAAATAATTTCGTTTTTCTTACCCCGAAAGTTCTGCAACAGATGCACGGAGAAAAAAGACACCACCAGAAATTAAAAAACTTTTGTTATTACAAGCAACCATTTTGTCAATCCAAGTAATGCATGAGCACAGGCACCAATTGTCTGCCATTTCAAGTTTGCAAGCGCTCCAGGTGACACGTTGCGGTCAACAATAACGTAATAAAAATAAAGAAATTTTGATTGTTTTAGTACAATTTATGCCCAATTTATTCGTAACATGTGCTAAAACAATCAAGTTGTCAGTAGTGTGTTCTTAAAGTTTCAATGTTTAAAATCAGTGTAAAAAGTATAAGTATTTTTTTGGGATGGACAATCTTACCAGGGATCTTTTAGGAAACAGATCGCTTTTTTGATAAGAAATTGACATCTAATATGCAGACAAATATATAAAATAACAAATATATAAATTTATTATGGTTTATATGATAAACATTAAGAAATAAAATAAGAAAAGTTAAATCTGTATTTCATTGCTTTAAACATAGTAACCTGGTGCTGTATGTAAATACAAATTTTAGTGAATTTTAGTGCTGTAGTTTTAGTAATTTATCTAGTTTAGTACCTTATTATAAGTAAAGACCTATACTGGATGTGCTAACAGAGGTATCGAAACAGATTTAAAAGGTGAACCTATACGTCATTTTGCACAAAAGTGACTCACAATGACGGATAGAATCGCCTCCTAAAGACTCTTGCGATGTATCTATTAGAACATCTTGTATAGGTCTTTACTTATAATTAGGTAATAAAATAGATAAATACTAAAACAACAGCACTAAAATTCACTAAAAATTAGTATTTACATATGACGTCACATTTCCGATATTACTAATAATTTCTTGAAATTACAAAACAGTTAGTATTTGTCTATGACGTCATCATTAAATAGTAAATACTAAACACTTGAAATTACAAAAACGTTACATGTAATATTTACTAACTGCATTTACAAATATCGATTACCAATTATTACAGGACATTTGTTGTCCTCGGATTTAGAAATATTTTAGTAATAATTACTGTATTTTTGTCAGATTTTCTCTCCGTGTGGCACTACAACTCACATAGTGACGAAATTTTCTTCTAAAAAAGCATTTAAAAGTATTTTCAGTTATTTTTTCAGATATGTAACACAGAAATGGAAAATGCTATTTTATCCACGGAGACGTTATTTAATCCACGCAACCTCAACAAATTCAATTTTATATTACTATTAGCGCTGCCTTTATCACTGTTAGGCATGGGAATAATAATTTATTTTCTTTTCCGAATTCTATCCAAATTCCGATCCTAATTTATTGTCAATGCAGGGAAATCTATTTTTACTAAAAATTAAACCTAGCTAGATCGATTTATCGCTCCCGAAACCCCATATAATCCCCCCACAAGGTGTGTTAACTGACGATCTGGTGGTCGCGGAAAGCCGCTAGATGCGGGCGGCTTGTAGTGGAGAACCTTGGAGAAAACGTTTATCCAGCAGAGGACGTCATTCGACTAAGATGACGATGATTTCTTATATGTGTAATGTTATACACAGATTGTGCTGCTAGGAAATTTAGTAGCAAAATAACTCATAAGTCAATGCCATAAAGTGCTACTATGTTTAGCCGCGTGTGTAGCTTTCGTCTGAACGCATAAAGTAAGTAAAGTAATTAATCTAAATGCTTAGGTGTCTTACAAAAAAAAAACGAGCTAAGCTCGGTCAACCAGGTACTATAAATTACAAGTGAAACCCCAAAGCATAATAATACTGACCATAATTTGATAAAAGTGCGACAATGTAAAAATATTAAGAAAACCATTCTACGTTCGGGCGAGGTTTTCTTGGGCAATCTCTGGTTCCTCACTTTCCACTGATAACTCATTGCTCAAGATCAAAGCACTAGCCTCCGGGATTAAATGTTTCGGGTGTCAGACAAAGCTTGGTTTAATATGGGTGATGTAAGGATCAGAGCTATTTAAAAAGTGATGGATTAAATTCGTTTAAACTCTGCCGGTTTATCTTGTATGTACCTTTCTAACATTCCGGAAATTCTTATTTCTCGCTTCGGTTGCTTCTTCTGAAAGCATGCCTATGGGAATAAATGCAAAATTCTCACAAATATCAGCACCATGAATTAACATTTTGTGGACACTTGATGGCATGTAATACCATGGATATAAGTTCACGTAGAGGATTTCTTAATCAAATTTTTTTTTGCGAATTATTAGTTTATCTCCCGCAAAAAACAAGTATCATGGTCACTCTACGCACGGGCTGTGGCACGGGAGTACAAGGGGGTGAGGGCGCAGCGCGCGGGCGTACGCACGCTCTTATCTTAACTACGTAGAGTGACCATGATACTGGTTTTGGTGTGGATATTTTCATACGATGTTTTTTTATATTTTTGTTCGAAACATGTTAAAACAAAAAAACACGTGATTTTTAATTTTTAAAACCATTCTGTACGTAAAATTTGCGCACTGTGTCCGAAGTAACCCTGTATATAGGTATAGAGATGTATCATAAGTCTTATATCTAGTCTTATTTACAAGATCCAGAAACTTTCAGTATGCCCTAAGTAGTTAATAAAAAA